>ML777782.1:545823-567717 GCA_009831015.1 Picea engelmannii
GAGGCACCAAATATTATGGCTCTCCTTCCTCCTTGATCGATGGTTCAGGTTGAATCACGACTTTTCGATTCATGGGTTTGAAGCGCAAAGAACTCCACCTCCTAGCTCGCGATACCCAAGTTTACGAAATGGACTGACCTCGCTATTTCACGATCTTGTGACTCGGGGTTTTGGGAGACAAGACCTCTGTTCTTCCAGCTTGTGATACCTGAGATCGCGATGTGGACTAACGGTCCAGATATTCCTATTATTCAACAACCAATATTGAATACCGGCTATCTTCCAGATATCTGCCACCTGTCCTCCAAAATGGATGGTCATGATCCTTTTCAAGACTTCGTAGGTTGCGAAGCTGAAAGGTTTCTCCCTTTGCCTCTCGATGCCCGATCCTCTGAAATCAGTGGATATCCACCACGTGTCCTTTCGAATGGACGGTCCTAATATTTTCAGGACTTCACGGATTACGAAGCTGAAAGAATCCCCCTTCCTTCTACTGGAACGAGGGTTAAACCTCACACACCTTCTCTGGATCTGATGGCTCACGAACCTCAATTCTAGATCTAACGGTTCAGATCCTCCCTCTAGTTCTTTGATTCAGCAGTTCTCAAGACACTGCACTCCAGATCTGATGGTCTGGACTCCTTTCAGGATTTCGCGAATCAGGGATTCACGATGCAACATCTCCATGACCTCTCGTTGCTCCAAGTTTTGAACTCTGAAATGTCGAAACTCAAGGGTTTAAACCCCGTGTATCTTCGCCCGATCCAAGAGTTGTCGGGATTTCGAAACTTCTCTATGAAGTGTCTCTGCCATTCATCTTTCTCTGCTCTCCTGCGCACGCTCCCAGAGGTTAGCCTCTGTGCGCTTTCTTTCGGATCTGATGGTTGTCAGGTCTTTGCACAAGATCTGACGACAGCTGTAACTCCTCCCTTGTGTTCTCTCCCCCTTCACTTTGTTAACTCATAAACCTTGAAATTTTTTCTCTGCGCATGTTCTTCTCATGCTTTCTCTTCTGAGCTTATGGAATTAGAACAAGCCCACTCTCGCACACTCCTGGTGCTCCTAAGATTTCGAATAACTCAGGTTCAGGAAGTTTTCTTGGAAAGAAAACTTCTTACGCCTAACTGACATTCTCCTACTCGATGCACACCTTGTAGAGAAAACAGAGCATTCAACAACTCTGTAAGTGTCTCTCCTCGACACTTCTTCTCCCTGAACTCAAAAGAGTTCCTTTTGTGCACGCTTGTACTAATTCAATGCCCACCTGGCAGAGTCCTCGAGAATCCTCAGTGATTCTGTCTTCTGGTTGAACTCGAGACATAGTTCTTTCCTCAATGCACTCTGTGCATCTTCTCAATGCCCGCCTGGCAGAACTTCCACAGAACCTTCAGTAGTTCTGTCTCCTTCTGAACTCGAAACAAAGTTCTTTCTTGTGCACACCTTGCACTTCTGCTGGTGAAGGTCCAACGCTATCCCTCCTGAGTTTTCCCGAGGCTGTCTCGCCTCTGTTAATGCACACCTTGCAGACTCTGTGCACTCCTTGCACCTGGAAACTCTAAGATAGGAAAATATTGAAACCTCTGCAAATGCTTCACCAGTTATGCATTCAAAACAGAAAATGCATAATAATATGTAAACACACACAGACAGTTATACAGGAAAAACTTCTCTTTTATTATATTTAGAAATGTCTATATGAAATGTTTACAATGGATGGACTGTAACAAGTCTCATCTCTCCTTCTTGAGACCTCTCTACTTGGTCTCTCCTATCCTCTCCCACTCTCTCCTTGAGTCTCTACCTTAATTCCTAACTCATTCTCCCTAATTACAAAGAGGGCTCTCTCACGAGCTTATCCTCCACCTCACCATTTTTGAGTCATCGCTCTCACAGAGCGACTCTTACGGCTAAATTACACAAAAGGAGTGTCTAGGCCTGACTATGACCTGGGCTTGCTACAGGTTACCGGTTAGGGAAACCTCAACCACTTCCTGTACAAAGGTGTTGATTGGCATTAAAAGCCTTACAATGCAAATCCCCAAATGGGATCCGATTTTTTTCAAAATTTTGGAAAGCAAGAGGGATTTGTCTCTCTCCTTCACGAATGCACGCTGAATGTGCTGGCTGGCTGGCTCTTAGGCTGGGGTGGAGTGATGATCCTGCATCAGCCACCCTTTTTAAACTTGCAATTGAAAAATAAACAACATGAGTAGGTATAATATGATAAACCACATCCCCGACAACTAACACAACTCAAATATAAGTTATAATACAACATTGGGATACTTTTTACAAACAAAATTTGCATTTCCAAGGTTTTGCTATGCATCTATTGCCTATTTTTTCACAAAAGAGTCTTTTATGACTCTTAATGGAAAATTTTCCTTGGTTTATCTTCTAACCCACCATCCTTTGATTCATCAAAATGCAATGAATATTTGCGCATAGAAATCATCCTTTTTGGAGTGTAAATGCACTACTAATCGTACAAACATGTTATACATATTGGAATGATCAATTTATAGCTTAAATCCTACATTATTGATCCTTATACAACCATGGATGTGCAATTTAATATAATCAACTTTAATTATTTGACATTTTGGTTTTACAATGCAATTTTTATCCTTTATGCACACTAGGTAGGTTAATGTCTCAAAATGTCAATATAAGTTTATAGACATGTGTGAAATCACAAACTACAGCTTATGCAAGATGAACCACCAAAGTTCGCTCAAATTTGAGACTAGGATGTGCATCCGAGGCTGAGACAATTTTCCCTTCAAATTTACATGAAATCCCAATTCTAGGTGCATGAAAGCAACCTCCCTTGTTCTTGAATTGAACTTTAGATGCATAGGTAAATTTACAATTGATGTAGCTCCAACTTAAAACTTAAAAAAAAACATTTGGAGCTAGGAAGCTTGGGTGTGGATTTTCATTTAGTCACTTAGTACAGTTTATACCTTGCAAATTACAATGTAAACTTTGTCTCTTTTGCACAACCACCCTTTTTAAACTTGCATTACAAAATAAACAACATGACCATATCTACTATGATAAACCACATCCCCAACAACTTGCACAACTCAAATATAAGGTATAATACAACATTGAGTTACTTTTTACAAACAATTTTTGCATTTATAGGGTTTTACTATGCATCTCTTGCCTATTTTTGCACAAAATATTCTTTTATGACTCTTAATGAAAATCTGACCTTAGTTTATCTCCTAACCCACTATCCTTTGATTCATCAAAATTCCATGAATCTTTGCTCATATAAATCATCCTTTTTGGAGTGTAAATGAACTACTAATTGTACAAATAGGTTATACATATTGCAGTGATCAATTTACAACTTAAACCCCAAATTATTGATCCTTAACCAACTTTGGGCGTGAAATTTAATATAGCCAACTTTAACAATTTGGAACTTTGGTTTTACAATGCTATTTTTATCCTTTATGCACACCAGGTAGGATTATGTCTCAAAATCCCAATATAAGTTGATAGATAGGTGTGAAATAAAAAACTACGACTTATGCAAGATGAACCACCAAAGTTGGCTCAAATTTGAGACTAGGGCATGCATTTGAGGTTGAGGCAATTTTCCCTTCAAATTTATATGAAATATCAATTCTATGAGCATGAAAGCAACCTCTCCTATTCTTCAATTGAACTTTGTAGGCACAAGTAAATTTACCATTTATGTAAATCCATCATAAAACTTTTAAAACAACTTTTGGAGCTACAGGGAAGCTTGGGTGTGCATTTTCGTTTAGTCACTTAGTATAGTTTAAACCTTGCAAATTACAAGACAAACTTTGCCTCTTTTGCACAACCACCCTTTTTAAACTTGAAATTGCTAAATAAACAAAATGATCAGGGATACTATGATAAACCACATCACAATCAACTTGCACAACTCAAATCTAAGGTATAATACAACATTGGGCAAGTTTGGGCACACACATTAGAGCATAATTGTATACCATTTGGATCCTAATTAAGGTTGCAGTTGATAGTAAGGTCAAGAGGCTACAGGTATTTGGTGACTCCAAACTTCTGATGGACTCAAAAAATGGTAAAAGTAAAATTTCTAACTTGGAGCTAGGGCCTATTTTCAATAGGATTATGGAAAGGAAAATAGTTTTTGAATAGGTTTCCTTTGTTCATGTCTACTGAGAATTGAACCACAAAGTTGATCAGTTACCAAAGGAAGCACTCATTTTGGAGGGAGTTTTTTGGCTTGTTCATGAGATTAAGGACCATACCCCTACATATTTGATACTCTTACATCTTTTTTGATGAATTTATTTTTGGTCTTGTTTTAATTTTTGTTTATGTAAAGTTAGAGAGAGTTTATCTCATGGTTTTGTCTCGACATCAATATGAAGATTTGAAACTATTTGTTTAAAGAGTGACCTGTATAATGATGATTGTAAGAGTCAAAGTCATAAGCATAGGCTATAGTTTTATATGATAGAGGCAGTCTATAAAGACAATCATTTCTAACATTAAAAGTAGAATGGATCTCCTCAATGTGTATGTCATTTACACTAGAAATATCAATACAATGATTTTTGTCTCAATAAAAAAACCTGAAATATAAATATTTCTTTTAGGTAGATTCAAAGATGAATAAATGATCACTTAAAGATTGCAGATAATCATTAAAGATCACAACACACATCACATATAAGACAAGTATGAGTAAAAAATATTACTTATCGTCCATTAATTCCTCATAAATACAGAATGATCTTTCATGATAGACATCACAGATACAATATCCATTACAAAACTAGGCACATTGTAATACAAATTATACAACTTTCTCCTCTATGAATATTCCTTTTGAGGAATCTCTAACAAGCCTCTCCTTTTCTATCTCTCTACTTACAATCTTGTATATTATGTTCCCCATGGGGACCACAGTGACCCATAGCTCACTTACATAAGTGGATCATAACTAACTTTACATGTATTCACATGTCTTCGAGCCAATTTTTACAACATTATATATTATGTTTCCTGTGGGGACCACCGTGACCCATAGGTTGCTTACATATGTGGATAATAGCTAACTGTACATGTATTCATAGGTCCTCGATCCATTTGTTACAACTTTGAGGCAATTCTTAGTACTTGAGGCACACTCCACCTTGTTGTATCGATTCGTCTGGTCCAATTGATACTCAGAAGGGTGTTTTATCCAATCACCAACTTCACACTATCGGCGGGTACTGAAGTAACTTATAGTACCAATGGGTTCCAAAATTGGTAGTGCACCGAAGGGTCTAATGGAAGATACATAATGCGGTATGGATATGGAGGGTGCACTACTAGGAGGGAAGAGAGCAGAGAAAGTATTGGGGATGAGCTCGAGGAAAAAAATTATGGCGGGGATGGAAAATATTGATACCAAAAAGGTATATGTTTACCCATTTTTATGGTCTTATTTCTAAGAAACTACCACGATATTCTATACTTGGGTCAAACACCTTCAACGTCCATTTGGCCTGACCAACCGGGACATATTCCTTCTGGAGAACTACTTTTTCTCTCATCTCATTGTACTATCGCATTCCATTGAAACAATTGGCATCATTGATTCCTCCCCTCAATATGTGCTCCATTTTCTTTGGTCCTCCCACTACTGCTAGAGACTCCCCCTTTCTTTATCTTGTAGCTTCCTAGACTGTCAATGTTGATGCGGCATGCTTATTCTTGACTGGTGGCACCATCCACATATGGGTGCAGTACTATAACCTCTAATCTGACCACTTGAATCCTTCCCAAGTTTTCCCCATGGTGGCTTAGTCTAAACATTTTACATTTAATTGGCAATTTTCACCTGAATGTGGTGATCTAAATCTAGGAAAAAAATCAATTTTATGTTGTTTAACTTGCATTTATGAATGTATAAATGGATTCAACATCTTGAGAAAATCATGGGGCACTTGGATTACACATACTTAACCACTCAATGAGATACTTATTATTCCATGGACTATTGTCCCTTTGTTATAGAAAGGGTAACTCTAGGACATGGTAGTACCAGTCAGAACCATCCATCATATGACTTCAGTGGCCACATTAACCAACATCTGAATTGAAAGTCACTAATAGCCCATATGGTGGCACAAATGATCTAGGTTAGGTACTGTTCAACCTACCCACATCATGAAAAATTCTAATATGTACTATGTTCTTCCATTAATCCTTTTACTTACCAATCATATCTCTTGTCCATTCATGATTAATTGACGTCTAGAGGAAGAGAAAGAATAATTATCCCATGAAAAACATTTTTAGCCCCCATATTAGGAATAATTGACGTCTTGATTGAGACAACACGAGCATAATTAGCCCACGCTGAACATTTTTATCCCTCATAGCAAACATAATTTACATCTCGATTGAGACAATGTGACCATAACAAGCCCGTGACAGACATTTCTATCCCCCTAGCTGAAACAATTAAGGCCCAATTAGGTGCCAAACACACCCATGAGACAACTTTGTTGACATGGCCATGCCACATAGGTTCCATAGAGACAAGCCACAGGGAAATGGTGGGTTGATGGTGATGTCACTGGTCTTGAAAACCGTTGAATACAATTCAAATGTCCAATGATTACTAAACTACATTGTAATTCCATCAAATGTCGGGGGACCAAGAAAAAATATAATGAAATTTTGAGAATTAGTGGGTAACATTCGACAATAAGTTGGATTTTTTCTGTAATGTCAGAACATCCCATCGGACTTCAACACCATATGTAGTAGTGATCCTCACTATCATGATCATAGTAAAAGTTACATAACCTGATCCCGATTTATTTTTGAAATGAAATGAAAGCAGAGAAATTACAATGAAATACTCATGAAAATTTCCAGAAACAAAAAAATACAACAATACTTGATTTCTATTAATGAAAGAATTGTAAAGAGACTGTAAAAATTCAGAGTGCAAGACTCGCTAGAATCGTGGCATCTTTATCTCTAAGAAGATATATGACGACTATGCTCATTCACAATAAGATGATTACAATGAGGCTCTGAAAGCCTTTTAATGAAAAACATGAATTCCAAAACCCCAGACATCCAAAAACCTAACTCTAGGAGATGAAACACCAAAAGTCATGTGGGCCCCCTTTGGGTAAGTTATTACATTAACTTCTTCAGGTCGTAATTTTTTCACATGATCTCCATTTTAGGTGTGTGATATCCCATTAGAAAGGTCTTTTCGAGAAGTACACACCATGTCATCAAACTCTGACTCCGTCTATAGTTTGACTATGGCATGCCAAAAAAATTGTTTAGGGCCCCAAAATGACCCTAGAAGTACAGAAAGATGTGCTGACAGGAAAACTTCTAAAATATGCCAGTTGGATTAGGTGGGTGACCACCAGTCTCCACATGGAATATGTGTAGGGCTTTAGACAACCCCATAATTGTAGAACCCATAATTACAAATAAGTACAGAAGAATGTGCTGAACTAAAAACTGACAAGAGGAGCCATTTGGAATAGGTGGGTGGCCACCAATATCCACCTAGATCAGTGCTCCCCCCTTAGGAAGCAATGGTCTCCATTGCATTGAGTGCCCAAGGAAGAGGGGAAATCATTTTCTGAATCTGAATCTTGGTGATCTGCATGCCTTGTTGGATAAGTTATGTTGCTTGGTGTATGGAATACTATCACAAGCCTATTGCTGGAAGGGTTGAATATGTTCCACCAACCTATTGTCTTTGGATTTGATGGGACATTGTGTAGGCACCATTGTTGGTGAAGAAACAATATCTTCTTTCTCTTTGGAAATCTATTTTTGTTGGATAGAAGGTGTTGAGGCTACAATGGTTGTAGTGGTCTTCTGTGCATCCTTTGAACGAACTAGGAAGAGGATGAATTTGGTAGTATGAGAGATTAACTTGCATCATTGTTTTGGTGGAGTAGTAGTAGGAACTCCCTATGGTATCTTATAGAGATGACCGCCCAGAGTAATAATGACACTACATGGTCTAGACTCATAGAGAGCATGACATTTCCACATATATGGTTGTCCCAAAACAACATCACATACATCAAGAGGGGAAACATCACACACTACCTCATCCTTGAAGGGTTGGATGCCATAGGACATGAGACACTATTGGCTGACACATAGATTTTGTCCCCAGTGAAGCCACTTGATATTGTATGGCTGCGGCTGTGGTGTTTTTGACAACCCCAAATTTTTTATGACCTTAGCTGAGATGAGGTTTTTCTGGATGTTGTTATCAACAATGAAATGCAACAAGGGCCCCTTCACCCACATCTGTGAATGGAAGAGGAACTCCCCCTCTTTAGGATATACTAGTTCTTCTAGTTGAATTGTTGTGTTCGTGATAATAGAAGTGGGGTCTGCGTCGATGATCTATCTGGTTTGAATATTTTCTGGATCGGATTATGAATCAGGGTTCAACTCTGTGTCTTTGACCTCAACCACCAATGACTATTTCGAGTGACATTCATCGGTGTTGTGCCAGGGGATTTTGTGGAAATCACACCACTTCCTAGTGTCATTATTCGTCTTTCCTTTACCCTTCTTGTCCTATGTCTTGAAATAGTTGTCTAGAGGCTATTAGTTAGGGTCATCTTTACCATGCTTTGGTTGTTGCATATTTATAGACATGAATTCCCATTTGTTCCGGTGCCTAAATTTCTACTCGATTTTGACAGCATATCGATAGGCATCTCCCAATGATGAGATGTTTAGGAAATCCATTTTGGTTTGGATGTACCTATGTAGAGCCCCATAGTATTTTAGAACCATATGCCTCTTGGAGTCTTTGATACCCAGCTTGGTGCATAAGGTATGGAAAGTATTTATGAACTCTATCACTGTTTGTCTCTTCTCTTGCCGCAGTGTGGTCCATCTCATGTATTGGTCTTCATAGTTATCAACATGATAGTACTGTTCCTTTACCGCATCCAAAAAAAAATCCCAAGTGGGCTCAACCCCATATATTCCAGATTCCTCTATGTAAAGTTTCTCCCAGTAATTTTCTCACAAATGTTTGACATGGGGGAGAGCCCTGAGGAGTGCAAAGGTGATATTTTTCCTATCGGAAATTTTTTGAATAGAGAAATAACCTTATAATAGATTTAACCATTTTTCTAGGGAATCAACATGTATCTGACCTTAAAATATGGGAATATCAAAATTAACTTGTACCTTGAAGGGAGAGGTTCCTCCAAAATGGTCGCTTGATGAAGATGTGCATATTGCTATTGGCAAGCGTTGAAGGATGTGTGCAAAATTTTCCATCATTTTGTACCTCTGTCGCGTGAGAGCTTGCTCAAGAAATAGGTCAATAGAATATTATGCTCTGCCATTTTTCTTTTCTGCCTCCATTAAGGGTTTCTTGGGCACGAAAGATTTATTTTCCTCAAGAGAGACAAGCTTGAGACCCAACTATCTATACTCGGACCTCATCGGGGACATGCACTGAAAATTGATCAAGAGCAGTCTGCTCTGATACCACTGATCCATATTTATTTTCAGAACGAAATGAAAGCAGAGAAATTACAATGAAATACTCATGAAAATTTCTAGAAACATAGAAATACAACAATACTTGATTTCTATTAATGAAATGAATGTAAAGAGACTATAAAAATACAGAGTACAAGACTCGCTAGAATGGTGGCAGCTTTATCTCTGAGAAGAGATGTGATGGATACACTCATTCACAAGAAGATGATTACAATGAAGCTCTCAAATCCTTTTTATGATAAAAATGAATTCCAAAACCCTATACATCCAAAAAGCTGACCCTAGGAGCGTTAAAAGTCATGTGGGCCCCGTTTGGGTAAGTTAGTAGATTAACTTCCTAGGGTCGTAACTTTTGCATACGATCTTCGTTTTAGGTGCGTGATAGCCCATTGGAAAGGTTTTTTCGAGAAATACACATTATTCTTTCAAACTTTGACTCAGTCCACAATTTGAATGTGGCACGCCAAAAAAACATTGTTTAGGGCCCCAAAACAACCCTGGAAGTATATAAAGATGCGCTGACATGAAAACTTCCAAAATAATCCAATTGGATTAGGTGAGAAGCTACCAGTCTCCACCTGGAATATGTTTAGGGATTCATACTGCCCCAAAAGTGTAGAACCCACAATTACAAAAAATTACAAAAAAGTACAAAAAAATGTGCTGAACTAAAAACTGACAAAAGGAGCCAGTTGGAATAGGTGGGCGGCCACCAATATTCACCTGGATCATAACCTGTTGTTAGTTAGTCAATAAGTATATTAGACGGAATATGGATATACACTCTATGCCACATAACAATCTAACAAGTTTAGTCATAAATGTCATGATATGTCTCGGTGCCATAAATACAATTGAGTTTGGTCAACCCTATGACTATTAATTTTGACTCAAACTTCATAAAAACATAATATATGTCAATATATAAAAGCCCAAAATAGTGGAGTACATTTCTTCAAAGAAAATTGATACCATGAGGGATAGATAAACAAGGAAATTAATAAGTAGAAAATGGATAAGAAACAGAAGGAACAAATGTCCCAAAAATTACTCTTCCATACATTGAAGGGACAATAGATCAAATTGCTCATATTTTAAAAACAAGGAACATCAAACTAGCCCTAGCTCCCTCAAACACGATTTGTTGACTCTATAGAAGACTCATTAGATCCTAGACAATAGAAAGGTCTATATGAAATTCCTTGCTCATGGGCCAAGGTTTCTATCAGAGAGATAGGTCACCCAATGCATATCCATCTTAAATAACGTGTTGTTAACATAACTATTGGCCACCTAACTAAATCAAATCTTGTTGAACACTCTCGCAACACCATTTATCAAATTTTCACAAAGGAGGCTAAACTAATAGCCACATAAAGGAACTACAACAAAATGAGAACAGGGAAATCTCTCCAGAGATTGAATAAAGAACAAACACAAAAGGATATGATGGTTTGAATTTTAGTAACACATGGAGGATTTATATTAAATAACAATTTATTTTCCATTCACTACAAGAAGAACACCTTGTAGCAGAGGTTTTTATTGTTACAATATTGGAATTGTTTTTCAAAAAACCCTCCGCTATTTATGGAAGAGGTTTTAGCATAGGTGTTAATGGATGTTCCCTATAACTAAAAAAAAATGGGTGGGTGGAGGTTTTAGCGAAGGGCTTTTTTTTGGTGCCCGTACTGGTAAAACACACCAATGCATGATTATGTAACACACACCGGTGTGTGATTACGTAACACGCATCGATGCATACATAAACCTAAAAATCACACTGCTCATATATTTATTACACATTGATGTTGTCTTTTTTTTTTTTTTTCTATATGTGACATCAATGCTTGCATAAATATTACACATTAGGTTGTTCTTTTTTGTTTTATGGCACACCATTGCTCGTATAATTTGCATGCATCAATGACTATATTACCATGTGCACCAAAGGAAAGTGAAATTTCAAACATTTGAAGTGAGATGTCAACATGATTATTTGTTACTAAGAACCAATGTGTATATTATATGTGAATCAACTATGCACATTGTAATCACGTGCACCGTAATAATTTGAAATGATAAATATAATTGTATGTTATGTCATTTAATGTAACAATATTTTTTCACAATTTTTAGTACCGATGCTTCAATGTAATTAATAGGCATCGATGAAAATGACACATAGAAACACATCACTATCTATTTTATGGAACACACAGTTTAGTGAGACCAAATGAATACAATACATTGATATATATATTTTAATTAATTTTTTTTTTTACAATTTTCAATTAATCACATCAAAATCAAATATTGTTTTATAATAATGTTGATTTTTATGTTTTTGTTATTGTGTTTTGATATAATAATTGTGTTAATGTGTTATCCAATAGTTTACACCTTTGTTATTTGTAACAATGTAAATCAACCATATATTAATTAATCAACAATGAAAATTTTACAACATTCGACAATGAAATAGAATGAGAAACCCATTTTATTATATATGAATAACATACCCATTATCATAAAAAATGGAACAACATAAAGGTCCACAATAATCAAAATGAAACCAATATGTAATTGTTACACTTATTGGTAACATGTCCTCATGCAATTGAGATAGTATGTTGAGTACATTAAACAAAATCCCTGATTTTCACAGACAAATATTAAAAAACATACAACTTATAGTAACATTCAATTATATTGATTGGCATTAAGCACTTGAATTGATGTCATTGCTTGAGCTACGCACATGCCTCATTTCTTCATCACTTGTAGGCAATATTGTACTTTGGTTATTTAACCTAATGCTTTCTTGATTAACTTGTTTTTGATATTTAGCCTCTTCATGTTCCATCTACAAATATGTAAATAAAGTGTAATAAGTAAATCTACATTTATATAGTAGAATATACGTGATTGGGTAAATAAAAAAGCGTACCATAGTAATGATTTTTTTATAAACAATACACATTCTTTCGAATCCATGCTACATGTCGTCTCTCGAAATCTCTTTTGTTGGTTGCACTCCATACTTTGATGTCTACATGTTTAATACACCATGACAAAGCATAGTTGATATAATTAATATAAAGGTATCTCATTGTTCCATTAATTATAAGACGAGGGAAGTTAAACAACATTTCTACTTACAAATTGTTCAATTAAACCTTGATATTTCAACATATACTCACAACCCATACTTAACCCAATGTCGATCAATTCTTTGGTTGGATTTTATTTGTATGTTAACACCTATTAGAAAACATTCATGGATGAGTGTAAATTAATTATTTGAATATAAAGATCACAACAAATATGAAATCTTAAGTAAGGTTGAAAATGTAAGTACTCACAAACTTTGTGATCAACCCTTTTCTTCCTCATCTTCATGTCTTATGTGCTAAATGGGTTCCATTTTTTTTTTCTGCAACAAAACAATTGAAAATTAGTATTTCATGCAATAATTAAATTCGAAATACATAAAAAATAAATCAATGATTACATACCTTTGATTCATGTTGTTGATGGAATGTTTCCTCTTGCGATGCAATTATGTTAATTTCTTTTACCATCTCCTTGTACACTTTTTTGGACATCACTACTAGCATGTATTGGTTTTCCCTTCATTTGTCCCTTAGAATTTTCATAATCTTCTAGAAAAATGAAAAACACAATAATATTAGAGTCATTGGGTTCATTTTTGTATTGTAAGTGGAAAGTAAGTCTATATGTTATTTCCACTATATTCCTCATAGTTTTGTAAAAACAATGTCCCCTCTTGTTAATTTCCAACACCACTCTAGATGAACTAAGGACCATGTCACCATCATTTAATCCTTTATAATTTTTATCTTCTTAGAACAACATAATGTTCCCTCATTATTGGTCCCTGCACAACATTAAAAAAATATGAAATCTAGTGCTTAAATCATGTTAGCGATTAATGTTAAGAAATTCATTTAGTAAAAAGTCAAAGAAAAATTTCATGTTCATTACCTTTTGATCCACCTAATTCCTCTATTTGCAACATTTCAATAAATCTTTTACACTCTTTTACACTTAGATTATGAAAAATCTTATCGATTTTCTTCAAGTTTTTGTTCCCCGTGACATGCTTTAATCAATACATATCATTAATTTAAACCTACAAATAATTTAATTATATTATTTTTTTAATAAAACTTAAATAACTTGTCTTGTTTTCTTGTTGAGATGAGATGCCATCGTGCTCCATGCAATAAGTATTTTTCTTGAACTTCTATTGGCCATCTTGTATAAAAAAAACCAGGAATCATCAAATATAAAAATTATGAAATATTTTTGACAAAATAAGTTTTTGGTGAATATGATTAAATAGTATGCACCTATGCATTACACATATGTATACACACCAGGATATAATTACCGTGATGTTACGAAATCAAAATTGTTTTGTGTACAAATTGTTATATTCATGTGGTGCTCTATAAAGTTATAGAAGTACATGTGTCTCATTACTGTTTATTGCACATCATCGAACTCATGAACACATTTAACAAATGGTGCTTTCGGTATTAAAATAAAATTTATTTACATTTTAAACACAGTGATTCTATTGACAATAACATGCACACTAATGCATTAATAAATATAGCTAGAATTAACGAAGCGATGGTGTTGCTCTTCCCCTGGTGCGAAACATCTAGGGTTTAACCCTAGCCGCTCGTGACCTCTGCGCGAGCCGGGCTTGTAGCCCATTTCATTCTTCTTCGATGCCCATGGTCACATATACATCCATCTCTATGGGTGCCCCAGGTAGTGGGGCCTTTCCTCCCTTCTTTGTTTCCATGCCAATTTTTGTTTCACAATCCAGGGCCTATTTTCATGATGTTGTTCAGTGGGCATATGCTCCTTCTTCTTCGTCTCTTTTGGTTCAGGAAGCCCCTCCCCTTGTCATTCCAATGGGACGAGATGCTGGGGAGTAGGAAGAATACTACAAATCCATGATCTTGGTCTGTCGTTTCAATGGTTTTTGGCCAAATTTAACTGATATCAATAGTTGGATATTGAATACCTGGATCCCTTTTATGAAACAACAATCTTTCATTCATCCTTGGGATAAATGATTCTTCATTGTTGAATTATACATTGAGAAAGATCGAGATATGATTCTCAACTCAGCTCCATGGTATTGGGATAACTCAGTTTTGTGCATGAAACCCTGGAATCCTTCTTTCAATCCATATACTAACATTCTCTCCTCAGATATTGTGTGGGTGAGGATTCCCATCCTCCCCTTTCACTTCTGGGGTTTACCCTCTCTTGAAGTGATTGGTTTGACATTGGGAAAGTTCCACTTTGCATGTCGTGAAACTATAAGGAAAAACACTTCCACTTTTTCTTGTATCTGCATGGAAATGGAGTCCAGTAAAGGATTCTCAATTGAATTTATTCTTACTGGTAAAAATTATTCTTGGTCTCAGAAACTAAACTATGAGAGAGTTTCCTTGCATTCTAGATCTTGTTTTGAAATGAGACATCTTGAAACCCATTGTCCCAAAGGGCCTAAGAAGGATAGAAATCCTCAGATATCCACTTGGTGGGTGGGATCAAATGACGAACATCAAGTAATCTCGAATCTCCTTCAAGTTAGTGAAAAATCGTCTCAGCCATATCCTCCTCTTCAACTAACTTCTTTATCTCTAGACATGAGCCCATATCCAATCAAAATTAAAAGAAAGAGGTATATTCCCCTCAGGTTTCAGATGAGAGACTTTGAATCTAGTCTTCTCATCATCCATCAGCTAGCTGGGCAGATCAGAATGATAATGTTGGGGTATCAGATGAAGAAAAAATAGAATCTCTAGATCAAGAAAATCTAAGAAATATAGGTGTCAGAAGTACCTTAACATCTACAAATGAAGGTTGGACAGTAGTCAAAAAGAAGAAGACATCACATGCCACATCAAAACCAATGGTAACATGAAGTCATGCCCGTAAATCATCAAAATCGGTGAGCTCCTCCCCAACATGTTAATTTAGATGCAATGTGTCTTCACATTTATATTTAGAGTATTTTTCCGAGTGTATTCAGTAAGGTTGTTCCATGTGAAGTTTTCGTTTGAGTATTTGAAACAATCATTAGTAGCTTGTAGTAGTGGTTTATTTGAGGTCGTATATTGAACTAAATTTTGAAGTACTTTGTAACTCCTTAGCGGTTTCAACCATGCCCTTTTTGATAATACAAATTTCCAAGTTTTTGTGAAAAAAAAATGCACACTAGTGCGATATTGCTATAGAATGCACACTGTTAACCATGAAATCATTTTTGTTAAAGAACAATGAAAACAACAAGATTTGGGATCGAATGCAATGGGTTGTCCCATTTCAAAAGATACTAAACTCTCCATATACAAGTAAAGAAACCCTATAAAAATCTATTGCTTAAGAAAAATTCTCTTTGTGAAATATAAAGAAGGAAACCAAAAGAAATAACAAGAAATCTAGGGTTTCCAATACCAAATATAACTATGAAACCCTTTTATATTTTTGAGAACGCACTGAAAATTGTTTGAAATAAATAGGAGAAATATTGAGATGATAAATAGAATGAAATCACATCCTAAAATTTATTCTTCACAGATCTGTATCTGACCTACAATGATCCCTTACAAATTTGGCTATTCAAAAAAATATACCCACTCGAAAGTATTTTCTATTAAATCTCTCTTGCAAAAATATCCCCTTTAAATTTTGACAAAAAAAATGAAATAATGATTATGGTTCTCATTTATAAACACATACATTTAGAAAAATGAAATTCTCGCTCATTTTTCCCTTTATATTTTGATGCATTGATGATAAATGCGCGTGCTGTTTTTTGTAACTTACTTTTTCAGTGCGCTATACAGTTTAAAGCACACCGGTGTGCTTTCTACGTAAAAATGCATCGACAAACAACTTATTTGAAAAAATAAAAATGCAATCCTCTGCAATTGAAATATTGTGGAGGTTTTTCTTTGTGTAGGCAAAAATAGAGGTCACTCTTCAGTGCCTCTCATAATTTATCTAACTAGTGTGTCCTAAAATAATTAAGCGCAAAGAGAAATTTTAAAATCTATTCAAAATTATGTTTGAAGTTAGATTGTTCTACGATTCCTAAACTTTATTTTAAGAATTTATTCATGTATTGATGATGGTTTAGGCTCAAATGCATGAAAACAAATATGATATCAAATGACCAATTTTTCAGATTCTAGCTTATTCCATATTGTTGCAAGTTCTTAAATTTCTTCTCTATCATTTCCAATTTATATTGAATAGGTTCTTGACATTCAAGAATGAAGAGAAGAATAATACCAATGATAAGTGTCTGTTCCTTACCTCATATTATTGTGATCTCATAGAGGAAAAAAAATGGAGGAAACTGTTAATTCAACACATTGGATTGAAGGTCGTGGATATCTAGAACTTGGGACTTGACAAAAACCACTTCCAAGACCTCAACAAAGAAGATCGTACTGGTAGGATCTTGAGTTTTGGGGGAAAATGGCCCATAATGAAGAGAAGGTACAGTCTATGATGAATAGGTTTCTCAAATTCAAAAATGAAAAGAAGAAGAAGTCAAAGGAGAGGCATCAATTCCTAGTCTCAGAGTGCCATGGTCTCACAGAGGCAGAAAAATGGAGGCATAAGACAATTTGAGAGATTGCATGGAAGCTCATGGAGATTTAGAACTTGGGCCTCAATGAACACCGCTTCTGAGACTTAAAAAGAGAAGATGAGATTGTAAGGCTCTTGGGTTTTGGGGGGGAAATGTTTTGTAATGAAGAGAAGGAGTAATGTATGTTGAATTGGTTCATGAAATTCAATAACAAAGGGAAGAAGAATCCCAAGGAGAGGCTTCCATTCCTAGCATTAGAATGTTGTGATCTCATAGATACAAACAAATAGAGGCATCATATAATATGAGAGATTGGATGGAAATTCATGGAGATTCAGAACTTGAGCCTCCGCAAAAACTTCTTCCAAGACCTGAAAAATGAAGATTAGACTAATATGATATTGGTTTTTGGGGGAAAATGTCCCATTATGAAGATAAGGCACAGTCTATGTTGAGTAAGTTCTTGACATTCAGAATGAAGGGAAGAAGAATCCCAAGGAGAGGTGTTCATTCTTGGCCTCATAGTGTTGTGATTTTGTAGAGGTAGACAAATGGAGGCAACAAATAATCTGAGAGATTGAACGGAAGGTCATGTAGATTAAAAAATTGTGCCCTAGAGAACATCATTTACAAGTCCTAAACATAGAATAAAACATTGTTAGGATCTTGGGTTTTGGCGGAAAAATGACCCATAATGAAGAGAAGGAACAATCTATGTTGAGTAATTTCTTGGCATTCAAAAATGAAGAGAAGAAGAAGACAAACGAGAGGCATTTGTTCCTAGAATCAGAGTGATGCGATATTGTAGAGGGACAAAAATGGAGGAAATAGATAATCCGAGAGATTGGATGGAAGGTCATGGAGATTAAGAACCTAGGATTTGGTGAAAATCACTTCTGAGATCTGAAGAGAGAATATCATACTGGTATACTCTTAGGTTTTGGAGGAAAAATGGCTCGTAATGAAGAGAAGGCATAGTCTATGTTGAAAAAGTTCTTGACATTCAAGAAAAAAGAGAATAAGTTGAAGAGGAGGAATCCATTCCTAGACTTAGAGTGCCACCATATTTCATAGGTAGACAAACAAAGAAAAAAGATGATATGAGAGATTGGACTAAAGGTCATGGAGATTCATAACCCGAGCATCGACGAACACCACTTTCTATATGTGAGCATAGAACATAATACTGGAAAGATCTCAAGTTTTGGGTGAAAAATGGTATATAATGAAGAGAAAGAATAATATATGTTGAACAGGTTCCCGACATTCAATAATTAAGGGAAGACGAAGCCCAATGGTAGGTGTATGTTCCTAGCCTCAAAGCTCCATGATCTTGTATAGGTAGACAAATGGAGGTACCAAATAATATGAGATATTGGATGGAAGATCATGGAGATTCATAACTCAAGCCTCGGTGAACACCACTTCTGAGACTTGAACATACAATATTATACTGGTAGGCTCTCAAGTTTTCATGGAAAAATGACCCATAATGAAGATAAGGTGTAGTCTATGCTGAACAGGTTCTTAACATTCAAGAATAAAGGGAAGAATATGCCCAAGGAGAGGTGCATGTTCCTAGCCTTAGAGTGTCGTGACATCACATAGGTAGAAAATTGTAGGCACTAGATAATTTGAGAGATTGGATAGAAGGTTATGGAGATTCAAAACCTAGTCCTCAATGAACATCACTTCTAAGACATGAATAGAGAAAATCAGTCTAGTAGGATCTCGTATTTTTGGGAAGGATGTATTGTAATGAAGAGAAGGTGAGGTATATTTTGAACATGTTGCTAACATTCAAGTACAAAGAGAATAATAATCCCAAGGAGAGGTGTATGTTCCTAGCTTCAAAATGGAGTAGAAAAATGGAGGAAGTAGATAATATGAGAGATTGGACGGAAGGTCATGGATATTCGGAACCTGGGCCTTGACAAACATCACTTCCGATAATTTAATAGAGAACATTAGAATGGGAGGCTCTCGAGTTTTGGGGGAAAATGTATTGTAATGAAGAGAAGGCACAATCTATGTTGAACATGTTCTTAACATTCAAGAACAAAGTGAAGAAGAAGCCCAAGGAGAGGTGTTTGTTCCTAGACTCAAAGTTCCATGTGTTGATTTTTCATTAATCTAGGCTCAAGCATGAACTTCATTCCATTTTTAGAATTTTAATTGAACCTTAGACATTTTCAATTTCACCATTAACAATTTGTTGCAACAACCAACATCACAAGAAGAAATACCATGCACAAGTACACAAGAAGTATCCTGGAAAACCATTCTCAACAAGGGAAGAAAACCCACCCAATAATTTGCTATATTTTGCAAGAGAAATACCTCTCACACCATAAACCTATCACACAAAAGGGTGCTCACAAACCCTAGAAGACTAGAGCCCAAGAGAGGTTCGCACTTCAGCCCAAGAACAAGTACTTGCTGAAATTTCCAAACTAACACTTGTGTTATATTTTGTCAATGGGGAATTTACCTTTATTTATATTAGACTGGACATATCAAAAGTAGTGTCTATTGTCACAACAGGGATGAACTCAATAACTCACAATATAATTAATAACCACAATATTATTTGTCTTTCACTTTACAGTGGGGCCGACCTGTACCCTTTACATCACAAATAGGGTTACACGTAAGTCTGACTCTTGGAAAACATAGCAAGGGATATCACACACCCACTAGTGCTCAATCACTAGGAGCACATCCATCTGTGCTCAACCACAGGGACTTCCACATCTCTATATCACTACATCTCACATGAGAATCACACTCACTAGTGCTCAATCACTAGGATCATGTTCACCTGTGTTTAACCACATGCATGTCCTACTCAACATATCTCTTTCTCACTGCATCTCACATGAGAATCATCTGGAGTATCACATCATCTCAAATCTCTGCACAGAGGAGACCAATACATCATTGCATCTCCGTCTCAGAGAGAACAACACACCCAACTCATGGGGTTCCTCACCCCACACATGGGAACACAACATTCCATCTCTGTCTCAAAGATGAACCACACACTCATATCATGGGCACACCCAACTCGTGGGCTTCCTCACCCCACATAGGGGCACACAACGTTCCTTCTTCATCTTAGAGAGGAACAACACACCCATCTCATGAGCACACCCAACTCATGGGCTCTCTCTTAGGATGACTCACTCAGTCTGTGTCTTGGAGGATGTCTCACATAGATGTAATCATCAACACCATGTTCTCACAGTGGCAGAAAAATGGAGGCAAAAGATAATATGAGAGATTGGAGAGATTGGATAGAAGGTCATGGATATTGAGAATCTAGGCCTTGACGAATATCACTTTAGAAACTTTAACAGAGAATATCTAACTCGTAGGCTCTCAGGGTTTGGGGGAGAAATGGCCCATAATGAAGATAAGGTGTAATCTATGCTGAATAGGTTCCTGATATTCAATAATGAAGGGAAGAAGAATCCCAAGGACATGTTCTTGTTCCCAGACTTAGAGTATCTTGATATTGTAGAGGTAGCAGATAATATGAAATATTAGATGGAAGGTCATGAAGATTTAGAACCCAAGCCTCGAGAAACACCACTTTCGAGACCTAAAAAAAGAATATCGAATGGGTAGGCTCTCAAGTTTTGCGGGGAAAATGGATCAGAATGAAGAGAAGGCATATTTTATGCTGAATAGGTTCTTGTCTCAATCATTTGGTTCATAAAATTTCCTAACATTCAAGAAAGAAGGGAAGAAGAATCCCAAGGAGAGGTGTTCATTATTGGCCTCATAGTGATGCGATCTCGCAAAGGAAGACAAATGGAGGAAACATATAATCTGACAGATTGAACGGAAGGTCATGGAGATTCAAAACCTGGGCCTTGGAGAACACCACTTTCGATATTTGAATAGATAATATCAGAATGGTAGGCTCTCAGGTTTTGGGGGGGAAATGGCCAATAATGAAGAGAAGGTGCATTTTGTGTTGAACAAGTTCATGACATTGAAGAATCAGGAGAATAAGAATCCTAAAGAGAGGAATTTATTCCTGGACTCAAAGTCCTGCGATCTTGTAGAGGAATAAAAATGGAGGTAATAGAGAATTCAAAATATTGGATGAAAGGTCATGGAGATTCATAGCTTGAGCCTTGGCGAACACTACTTCTGAGACTTGAACAAAGAAGATCAAATTGGTAGGATCTCAGGTTTTGGGGAGAAATGAAATATAATAAATAGAAGGTGTGGTCTATGCTAAACAGGTTCTTGATATTCAAAAATGAAGGGAAGAAGAATCCCAAGGAGAGACGTTCGTTCCTCGCCTTAGAATTCCATGATCTCGTAGAGGAAAACAATTGGAGGTAGCAAATAATCCAAGAGATTGGATGAAAGGTCATGGATATTCAGAACCCAAGGCTTAGTGAACACCACCTTCAAGACCTCAATAGAGAATATCAGACTAATAGGCTCTTAGGTTTTGGGGGAAAAATTACTCGTAATGAAGAGAAGGCACATTCTATGCTCAACAGGTTCCTGACATTCAAGAATGAAGATAATAAGAAGCCCAAAGAGAGGCATCTATTCCTATCCTCAAAGTGTCATGATCTTGCAAAGGAACTGGTACGTTATGTAGTATTAGAATGCATTGACACATCATATTTATTTTACGCTATATCAATACGCCATATAGCAAGATGCAC
>ML777782.1:611657-622900 GCA_009831015.1 Picea engelmannii
CCTAGAAGATGAAAGTATAAATAAGAAGCTAGGATCTCTTGTAAAATGTACATTTGGTGAGAATCCTTGTGGATCAATGGAGAGCTTCTTGTGAATATCTTTTGAAGTATTGATGGAGAGCTTCTTGTGAGAGAATCTTATTGTTGTGGATCTCTTGAGCATAATTGAAGATCTATTCTGAGGAAGAGAGAGAGAGGAGGATCTCATGCACACATCAAAGTTTCGGCAATGTCGAAGATCTTGATGGAAAAAGTCTCGGATTCACAGAAAACCCTATTCTCTGATGCCCACGTGGGATATCTGTGTATAGGGTGCATGTACACATGGGTTGGCTATGTATAGAGTGAGTGTACATGTGGGCTGACTGTGTGCAGGGAGCATGGACTGAATAACCTCATGGAAATTTTTGTTTGAGCTGGTGCCAAGCTCTTGAATGATGAGGCAGGTTCCAGATCTGCATTCTATGGCCTCAGATCTATCACTAAGACACTGGTATGGTTACATTATTGTCTTGATAGATGCTATTGTTTGATATGTTGTGAATGATTAGGGAATTCTTGGTATGGCTTCTATGATGTGGCTCAATTTGGTTGATTTGGTGGATAGAGTGAGCAACACTCTTGTGATTTAGTAGTGACATGATTGCTATGGTATACTAGTTATTTATAGATGATTGAGATAACATTCATATTGATTTATTATGGAGCATGAGCAAGCTATTGGAGAGATTGGATGTGTTGTGACTGGCTGTGGGTCAGTTTGGACAGTGGAAGACATAAGAGAAAGTTATTGCAGGTTGCAGAGGATCTGAGCATGTGAAGCAAAGCAAAACCCTAGTTTCTCATTAGCATACGCTTGTTACATCATACACTATCCGCATTCACACATGGGTTGTAGTGAGCCAAGGAGCATACACACACAGGTTGCACTACTGACATGTCACGTACCTGTTGACAAATTGATATCTGTTGAGGATTGTTGCCTCATCTCAGTTGGTGCTGAGAATGTAAGCTGAGTCTTGCATATAGAGCTGGTGCTCTTGTAGATTTTTACTCTATTCAGTTGTTGTTGATAAACCCCAAGGATTGTAGTCCATAATAAAAGGAAAATTGTACATACATCTTGTGTTCTTTGTGTCCATTGTTATGATGACTTGTTGATGATATATTGCTGATATATGTTGCTGATATGTGCTTACATCTAACTAGTTATAAATGATAGCAATGGGTAATGAATAAATGTTGAATGCTAATTGATGATTTTTTGTGCAAGAGGGAAGTTTTGGGAAAAAGAGCCCCACACTCATTCACCCCCCCTCTAAGTGTGGTAGGTGTGTCCAACAGAATGTAGATAATAATCCTTTTAGTACATGCATGCATACACAACACCAATTGAAAGGGTGATGCAAATGGTGATAGGCATAGATCTGAAGGATCGATTTTCATTGGGTAAGTTCACATGAGTATGCTTATGTGATTTATGGTTGACTTAAACCTCAAGTAAATTGGAGTGGTAATTTCCATGTGATGAATATTGGAGTGTTTATAGATTTTTTAAGTATCAATAATGGCATGAAAAAGAAAGAGGTGTAGGGAACCAACCGTGAAATGGCATTGGAGTGACGGTAAAGTCACTATGACAGTGAATTATTTTTTATTTATTTTGGAGTTGTAAGAAATTATATGTAAATGGTAATATGTCTATAAGACCTAGAAAGGCATGCGTACCCCTGGTTAATCACCGGTAAAGTCTAGACGTAGGCCTAGGTGATAGGAGGGTATTTGTATAATGAGATTACATGTAATTGATGTTATTTAAAGGATTGCTGAAACTCCATTGTAAATGGTCCTGGAGGTAAGCGAAAAATGCTTACTTAACTAACTTGCTCGTATTTGGTCAAGTGAATGTTCATGTCAAGGTGGAGCGTTGAAGACTCCATTATAAGGTTCCTGGAGATGAGAATTGATGGATCATTTGACAGTCTTGGACGGATTGGGATAAGGTATTAGAATGCAACATTTGAGGTGGAACACTGAAAGTGTTCAGGATCACAACAGAAGAATTGTTTTGCAAGCTCAAGTAATTATTGTATGGCCTGGAATTCAAGTAGACAAGTTTGTACAAGATGTTGAATCCTTCATGGTGAGCCAAGTTTTACAAGAAGTTATTGTAACCGTTGTGTTTATGGTACTCATTATCTTGGTGTTTAGATTGTTGAAAGTATGCTTATAACAAGTAGTAGCATGGCTAAGATCAACAGGTTGGCTTAGTTAACTTGGGCATTCGAGATGAAGGATCTGGGAGAAACTAAACAATCTTGAGCATAGAAATTCACAGAGACGGGATTGATGGTAAGTTTTGGGTTATCAGAACTTGAGTACATGGTAATAATACTCAGGAAATTCAGTATGAATCATATGAAACTGGTAAAAAAAAAATGGTTTTCCATTACAAGATTTCTTCAGGTTTGTATCCAAGTGATGAAGAATAAAATGGTTATATGTCTCGTGTATAGTGTGCTAGTAGAAAGATTGATGATTACGATGAAAGGATGAGATATTTCACATGTAGTTGGTGTTGTTAGTGGTCACATGACAAATCCAGGTGGAGAAGTGAAATGAGTGCTTTGTTTTGGAAGCACTAGTATCACCTATATTTAGCTTGGAGGAAGGTGATGAATGGACAATGGCATGGTATCAGGTAAATTGATATCAAGGTGGAGATTGTTGGAAAGTGACAACCAATTAACCAATTGTGGTTAAAGTGGTACATGATTTCCTCAACAATATTCTATTGTTGGATTTAGTTAAAACTAATAAGCAAAAGAAGGGGCAACAATTAATGTAATCATTTTTGTATAACTGAAGGAGAGGTTGTATAAATATGTATTCCTGAGAGGTAGATTTTGAGTCAGGCTTCAAGCCCTCTCCAGGGCTGCTAGTTGTAATCTCTTGTTAAGCAATAAAATGTCATTTCCATTGTCCCATGGATGTTTCCCTCACCCTGAGGGTTTTACCATGTAAATCATGGTGTCTCATGTGTGATTAAATATGGTGTCTCATGTTTCTTTGGTTCTCTGATGCAAATTAATCTTTGTGGGTTTTGTTGTCTAGATATTAGTTTTGATGAAGTTTTGTTGTCCAGATATCCTAAACCATTATATATGTGTGTGTGTGTGTGTGTGTGTGTGTGTGTGTGTGTGTGTGTGTGTGTGTGTGTCTCCATACTTTCCATTGTGACTTTAGATTCGTCCTGTCTAATGATAATAAAAATACCCATATATTTACTACACAGATTTGTAATGTTAATGAACAATTGTTTCAACAGTAAACTTCTTGATTGACCTGCAATCAATCTATTCAAAGAACGATTTAATCAAATATGTATGTATATATAAACGAACTAACTTATAGCTACAGGTATCAACTTCAATATGAATAGGTTTGACTCATAGTTACAGGTATTCAACTTCACTATGAGTCAGTTCGATTCATACCCAATTATGTTTAAATGATTTCATATATATTCATGTGTTGACTCATTACTATAGTTAAATTATATCAAATGATTTATATGTCTCTTAACTATTCTATGTTACACGGTTAAAATTTCACAACGATTCAATGTATAAATAATTGAAACCATATTCATAAGTTAAATCATAACTATGGTTAAATTATATCAAATGATTTATATGTCTCTTAACTATTTTATATCTCTTAACTATTCTATGTTATTGCAATGTCGTGGATGGACTGGACCAAACCTGTTCTTTCTCTGCTGAATGGACTCAGAATTGATTTTTCACCTCTTCTGTGACTGTCCCTTTACAAAACATATTTGGTTTTATATCCTTTCTTCCCTAAATCTAATTTTACGGTGGACGGGAACTTCTTTACACGACTGTATGGAAAATTGGTCCCTTATTGACACTATCTATCCTCATCTTCCAGTCATTGTGTGCTGGTTTGTCTAGATCTCCCGAAACAAGGTGATTTTTTGAAAACCTCCCTGTTTCTATCAAATCAATTTGCTTCCTTATATTGGGGGATCTGAATCCTATAAGAATCAAAAATATTTCTGCCCCATAGACCGATCCTTCCTCTCTTTTCATTGAACGGGATTACTGTTTGGTTCGATGGGGTGATCCAGATTTTATGAGCAGAATGAAATGAATACATATTATTAACAGGTGCTTAACACAAAATAACAGAGATACAGTAAAATTGGTTTTCTATTCAATAACGAAATAAGCTGAAACTGTAAAATGCAGTGGAAACAAGCTTGCTGGAATGGTGGCGGCTTATCTCTGAGAACAGATGTGACGACAGAGTGCATTCGCAAGAAGAAGGTTACAATGAGGCTCTGAAGGCCTTTTTACAATAATAAAGAATGCAAAAAACCATAGACATCCAAAAACCTAACCCTAGGAGATGAAGCACCAAAAGTTACGTGGGCCCCGTTTGGGTAAGTTAGTACATCAACTTCCCGGGGTCGTAACTTTTGCATACGATCTCCGTTTTAGGCGTGTGATAGCTCGTTGGAAAGGTATTGTCAAGGAGATTCATTTTGGGGACTTAATAATGCCTTTGGATATCATTGAGGATATTGATCCAGAAAAACCTTCATTTAGGCCCTCAAAATGGCCCCAGAAGTTAAAACTACTAAAAATAGTAAATTCCCAAAATTGTCAGAAAAATGTTTTGAGCCAGTTGGAAAAGGTGGGTGGCCACCTATATCCATATGGATCAATCCTCCATCCTTAGGAAGCAATGGTCTCCATTGCGTTGAGGTCCACCATCAAATGAGGAAATTTCTGCTGAATTTGGCCCCGGGTGAGCCACTTGCCTTGGTGCAGGAGTTGCCATGCTTTGACGACTTGATAAAGCTGGATCCTTTGTTGTCAAGTGCCCTTGATATATCTGTCCACAATTTGATCATTGGATGCTTTTTGTATGCATTCGGGGTTGAGCTCTGTTGGTGTCATTTGTTCTGCTACTTTTGAGGTGTCCAATAATGGTGGGAAATAAGGGCGAAGGAGATCCACGTTGAACACTGGGTGCAAACCAAGGAAAGGAGGAATTTTGAGCTCAAAATAATTATCCCCCATGACCTTGGTGATAGTGTACGTCCCATAACGGAGTGGGCGAAGCTTCCGATGGGGCCCTGTAAGGCGTTCTTTCTGCAAGTGCAACCAAACTTTGTCGCCCACCTGAAACTTATGCAGCACCTGATGTTGATCATGGCGTTGTTTGTACTTTTCATTAGATTCTATAGGATATCCTAAACCTATTGGTGGATGTGTTGGATCTTCTCAATGAACCGGGTGGCTTTGTCAGCTTCAGTTGGACTAGGAGATGAGTCAGTCGAGGTGACCGCAAGGGGGAGTGCAACATCTATGGGACCCAATGGTTGGAATCCCAACCCCACTTGAAAGGGGTTGTGGCAGATTGAGCTATGCAGGGCTCAGTTGTAGCTATGATGGACATAGGGAAGGCTCTCATCCCATGTGCGAGGGTTCTTTGAATTATACATGCGAAGGATATGTGCAATCATTCGATTTACAACCTCTGTTTGGCCATCTGTCTGGGGGTGGAAGGCTGTGGATTTGGTGAGCTTGGTGTCCAGTAGTGACCAGAGGCTTGACCAGAATGTGATGAGAAATCGACTATCCCGATCTGAGACAATGGCTTGTGGGATTCCAAAATGTACCCAGACTCATTCAAAGAAGATCTTGGCAGTGGCCTCTGTTGTGATGCTCTTCTTGCATGCAACCATAATTGCCATCTTAGAAAAGCAATCAACAACCACAAAAACACAGTTATTTCCCCGCTTGGTGGACAGGAGGCCCGACATGTAGTCCATTGAGATGGATTCCCATGGCCTGTCAGGAGTAGGAAGAGGGGTGTATAGGCCTTGTTTCTTAGTGGTCGGTTTGGAAATAGCGCAGGCAGTGCAGGACCTGATATACTTGCTGACCTCCTATCGAAGTTTCAACCAGTAGAAATGTTTATGTAGCATCACCACTATATTTTCGACGCCAAAGTGTCTTTCCACCCGACTGTAGTGGGCTTCCCAGATAAGCTTCACTCACTCACTTGATGGAACACAGATATGGCCCAGATGACACAACAACCCATCCTGAAGATGGAAATTATCGACAACTGCATTTGCACCCAACATTTGGTAGGTGGTGGCGAAGTCAAGGTTTGTCTCATAGAGTTGGGGCCATCTAGATGTCTCATGGATGCAAGAGTCTAGCACCGTGGTGAGTGACGCGACTGGCGATCTGCTGAGGCAATCGACGACGCGATTGGTGCTTCCTGTTTTATACTTAATGTTGAGGTGGAATTGTTGCAAGTATGTGGACCACTTTTGATGGCACTCATTCTACAATTTTCCCTATGTCTGTATGAACTATAGTGGCTTATGATCAGTGTGGATGACTGTCTCCTTCCCAAGAATGTAATGTCTCCACTGGAGGCATGCATGCACAATGGAGTACATTTATTTGTCATAAGTAGGGTACTTACAGACAATATCTGACAGTCTATTGTTATGATAGGCCACAGGGTGGTTGTGTTGAGTGAGAACGATGCCCACAACATAGTCTGAAGCATCTGTCTCAATCTCAAAGGGATGTTCCAGGTTTGGTAGTGAAAGGATTGGGGTTGAGCACAAGCGTTGCTTCAAATAATCAAACGCTTGTTGCTGGGACTGACCCCATGCAAATTTCACCTTACCACCACCCCTATTTATTTGGCTGAGGGCCCATGCAATATGGGAGAAACCCAACACAAACCTGTGGTAGAAATTGGCAAGGTCCAAGAAGCTTCGAAGCTCGGTGAGTGTTGTTGGGGCTAGCCAGTCACAGATGACTTGGATCTTGGCTGGATCCACATGTACGCCACGCTAATAAATTATGTAGCCTAGGTAATGGACCATGTCCATTCCGAAGGAGCATTTTTCCAAGTTTGCATATAGCTTGTGCTGTCGCAAGGTGTGCAGAACCTGCTGAATATGCTGCAAGTGTTCAGCCCAAGTATTGCTATAAATTACAATGCCATCCAGATACACCACTACAAAAGTATTGGTGAATGGTCACAGGATATCATCCATCATCCTCATGAAAGTGGATGGAGCATTTGTCAAACCAAAGGGCATGACCAACCATTCAAAAAGGCTTTCCTTTGACTTGAAGGTAGTCTTCCATACATCTGTCTGTTCTATCGGGACCTGGTGGTAGCCAGACTTCAGATCAATCGTGTTGAAGTATTTGGCCCCCTTGAGTTGATCAAATAGGTCATTGATATGGGGAATCAGGTACCGGTTTCTAACTGTGATTTTATTCAGAGCCCAGTAATCAATACAGAGTCGCCAGGTTTTGTCTTTCTTCTGTACCAGCACGATTGGTGTCCTGCAAGGTGATGAGCTGGGGTGGATGTGCCCCTTGTGGAGCAGTTCTTGGATCTGTCGCTTGATCTCCTCATTCTCTAACAAAGAGCGACGATAGACTGGTCCATTGGGCAGTGGTTCACGAGGGGTCAAATCGATGGGGTGCTTGACCTGGCAATGCAGAGGTACCCCTGTAGGTGAGGAGAAGATATCTGAGTATTCTTCCACGACCTTATCTACTTGCTTCTGTTGTGTGGAGAGGTCGGTCGTAGAGACCCTGGATGTGGCTGTGATCTTTTTCTTATTCTGAGAACGAATCACGAATAAGACAAACTTCCCCATATGAGAGATGACCTTCCTGCATTGCTTAGCAGAGATCAAGGAAATAGCACTAGGTGGGACTGCCTCGGGTATCCTGTACAATTTCTTGTTCAAAGTAATAATAACACTACGAGGCCTAGACTCATATACAACATGAAGTTTCCATAAAAAAATTTGGCCCAAAAGAACACCACAAACTTCGAGGGGAGAAACATCACACAATACCTCATCTTTGAAGGGCTTGATGTCATACGACAGTCAACACTGTTGGCTGACGCAGAGATCACTTCCTTGGCGGAGCCATATAGTGGTGTAGGGTTGTGGATGTGGCGTTGTTGGCAGGGCCAACCGCTTGACTACCTCTGTTGAGATGAGGCTCTTCTGGCTACCGCTATCAACAATGAAGTGTAGCGGGGTGCCTTTTACCCACATCTGTGAATGGAAGAGGTGCTCTCCTTCTTCTGGCTCATCTGGTTCACCAGGTTGGAGCTTGGTGGTAGCAACGGTGGCACTGGGTTCTGCGTCAATGATCTTCCTTCCCCTTTCTGGTTCTAGCTCAGAGTCAGAATCCACATTTGATTCATAGGCTGTCACTTCGGCCACCAGTGATTACTTTGAGAAGCAATCAACAGTGTTATGCCAAGGGCTCTTATGGAAGTCGCACCACTTCCCGGTATTTTTCTTTGTCTTTCTGGTGTCCTTCTTTGCTTGCATCTTGGACTGGTTGTCTTGATACTTTCCATATTTTCTCTATCCTTTGTTTGGTGGGATGGGGCCGCCCTTTCCTGGATTTTGTTGTGAGGGGTTCCCAGGGCCAAATTGTCGCTTCTTTTGTTTGAGCTTCTGCTCAATTTTGACGGCATATCGGTAGGCCACGCCCAAGGATGAGATGTCCATAAATTCCATTTCAGTCTAGATGTATCTATGCAGAACAACATGATACTTGAGCACCATATGTTTCTCTGAATCTTTGATACCCAACTTGGTGCGCAAGGTATGGAAGATATTTGTGAAATCTGGCACTACATGGTCTCTTTCTTGTCGCAGTGTGGTCCATTTGGTATACAAGTCTCCATAAATTTTGACAGGGTAGTATTGTTCCTTAATAGCATCCCTGAAGGATTCCCAGGTGGACATGACTGAAAATAATGAGGTTTCCTCTGTTTCCTTTTGCTCACAGAAAGTTTCCCACCAATATTTGACATGGGGAATGACTTTGAGGAGCGCAAAAGTAATCTTTTCTCTATTCGAAAAGTTATGGACAGAAAAATACCCTTCTAGTAGATTCAACCACTTGTCTACAACATCTTCGTCTATATAACCTTCAAATATAGTAATATCGAAGTTTATTTGTACCTTGAAGGGGGTTGCGCCTCCGTTCGAAGAAGATGTGTCGCCTGTTGGTAGCCGCTAAAGGATTTGCGCGAAACTATCCATCATCTCATTCCTCTGTTACATGAGGGATTCCTCAATCAATAGTTTGAAAGGATCTCATGTCCCATCATATTTATTTTCTCCTTCCATGGGAGGTCGCTTGGGCGTGCAAGAGCTTTTGTCCTCAAGAGAAACAAGCTCGAGACCCAACTCTTTGTACTCCGACCTCGTTGGGGACATGCATTAAGACGACAAGGAGTAGACCGCTTTGATACCACTGATACGGATTTTATGATTAGAATGAAATGAGTACAGATTATTAATAGGTGCTTAACAAAAAATAACAGAGATGCAGCAAAACTGGTTTTCTATTCAATAACGAAATAAGCTGAAACTGTAAAATGCAGTGGAAACAAGCTTGCTGGAATGGTGGCAGCTTATATCTGAGAAGAGATGTGATGATAGAGCGCATTCGCAAGAAGAAGGTTACAAGGAGGCTCTGAAGGCCTTTTTACAATAAGAAAGAATGCCAAAAACCCTAGACATCCAAAAACCTAACCCTAGGAGATGAAGCGCCAAAGGTCATGTGGGCCCCGTTTGGGTAAGTTAGCACATCAACTTCCTGGGGTCGTAACTTTTGCATACGATCTCCATTTTAGGCGTGTGATAGCCCGTTGGAAAGGTATTGTAGAGGAGATTCATTTTGGGGGATTGATCATGCCTTTGGCTATCATTGAGGAGCTTTATCCCGAAAAACCTTCATTTAGGCCCTCAAAATGGCCTCAGAAGTTAAAACTGCTAAAAATAGTAAATTCCCAAAATTGTCAGAAAACTGTTTTGAGCCAGTTGGAAAAGGTGGGTGGCCACTAGTATCCATCTAGATCATGGGGCTTAAAAATTTTTGGGCTTGCTTTGTGGAGCTAGTGGAAAAATTCTACTTTGTGATGGATCATGGATCAACTGGACCTTAAACTGTGGCTCCAGAACCAACACAAAAGATGAGCTTCTTGGAGCATGGGTCTCCCTTTATTTATCTTCTTGTCATAACATTTTGAATCTTCATGTGAGAGGAGATTCCAAAATTATTATCGATTGGTTAAATGGAAAAGGGAATGCTGGAAAGATAGAATTCTTGAAATTATTCATACCTTCTCCCATATCAACTTCTCTCATCTTTACATGGAACATAATCAAGAGGCCGACTCTCTTTCCAGAAAATCTCTTTTGGAACCTCCATGTATCTTGTCCTATCAACTCTGGATAGGTGGTCTGGAGAGCAGTAAACATTGCATTTCCATTTTCTAATTGGCTATATTGTTGTTCTCCATATGGGGTTGATCATTTTCCTTGTTATCTCTTATTGGTTGTATTGTTTTCGCAGTCATTTTTCTGTAGAATTGATCTCAGCTCCCTTTCCGTCTAAGAATTATTTTGAACTGTACAAAGCCGACTGGCTTATTCACCGATCAACAATGGACTGTATTGACAGGATGCAAACTCTCTGTGAATATGACTCTTTCTTCCTCACTGGCTGAGGCTTACCATTTGGTCTTGTCGATTTTCTTGGCACATTCATTGATCGGACGAATTATTGTATTTTTTGGTTAATCCCAATCTAATACAAGGAGAAATTTTTCTTTTGGAAAAAAACTATTCTATGTTACACGGTTAAAATTTCACAACGATTCAACATATAAATAATTGAAACCATAGATAAGGGTTTGAAACAATTCATTGTAGATATATCAAATCCGTGAAATGGATTCGTCTCAAATTCAATCCTTCAAGTGATATTACTATAAATATCTAAAAAACTATAACAACTTCATTGCATTTTTACAATTCAATTGATTTAATTATAATTTCACTAATTATCAATCATTTTAATTTCACTAATTACCAATAATTCTAATTATTAATTCATAATTATATTATTAATCTCTCTCTACTCTTATATATATATAAGTATTCATATCAATATCAATACAAATACAAATTGATTTATAAATTGATTGTTGGAAGATTGGTTGTTGTCATTGATGTCAACCCTAGTCATGGGTTTTGGACCAGAAGATTGATGAAGTTATTTGGACATGAAAGAAAATGAAAATGAAGATACAACACCCATGGATGGATAGTATACATCATGCTCT
>ML777782.1:641551-683497 GCA_009831015.1 Picea engelmannii
AGTTTTTATTTTAACCTAAGAAAATGAGGGTGCTATTGACAAAACCACGTTTTTTATTTTATGGATTTTGTTAGCAACATTATTGTGTTTTAAGACCATGGTTACAAAAGGTTATAATTTTATCCAAAAAAAGCATTGTTGGTCCACCACTTTTTGATCTGGGGGCTGATTTTAGTGGTTTTGCTGCAAAAATATGGATTTTCAAAGATAGAGTTCTTGTTTTGAGGTCATGGTTCTCATTAAGTTGGTAACTATGTTCACTAATCCAAACCAGATTTTAATTGAAACAAAAAATTTGCAAACACAACACAAGATACAAAATTGAAAGAAAAATGTTACATCGAAAACAAAATTCTATTAATGAATCCAACAATGAATAAAAATACAATGAACATAAGAATATATAGTCACAATAATAGTGATATACTATCCTTGAGAAAATATTATACCTGAGAAGATATGAGAAAACTAATCTCATACGCCAAAAGTCCATAACAAGAAAGAATAAAACCCCTTTTATTACAATATGAAAGAGAAACCATAAATTGAAAAGACTCTAAAGTAGAAACCATAAACATAGGAGATGAGGTGAAAAGAAAAGATGGGCCTCCAAACCTAAGATGGGACACCACCTTCATCGAGCCATAAAATTGAATACAAACCCCGATTCCTTAATGCAATACCTCATTGGAAAGGATTTGACATTGCCAAGAATTATTATAAATGACCCTAATGAACAATTTACACTATTTTAATATAATAAAAAATGATAGGAAGGACCTAAAATTTCATGCCAAAATATTAGGACCCAAAAAACGATCAAAATCTAGAACATTTTCAGTTGGTGGAGGACTTGAATGACCACTTGGATCATGGGTATCCTCCATGTTGTCTATTGTCTCCTTCAAATTGTCATCCTTCCCATATTGATTTTAGTCTAACCCTTAGTGAAAGTTTTTAAATTTCCATGGTTGGTGAATTGAAGATGATCATTTCCACAAACATATCAATTCAAATAGGAAACTCTTTTTCCAATCTTGCTTGAGTGCCTTCCAAACAACATCCCTTAGTTCATGAAAAAGATTAATCGTACTTTGTTGCTAACTATTGAATGTATCCCTTAAAAATTCTCTTAAACCAAAGATCCACAACTATGGAAAGTGAATGATCAAAACATTATAGCTCTATCCATATCCTAACACTCCAAGAACCAACAACCTCATCAAGTCTATGAAAGTATTATTGTTGAGTTATGGGAAACAATAGCCCAAATGTCTCATATTCTTATTTGTAAATAAATATTACCTTCAAATTTGTACATTCCACCCAATCATGACACCATCTTGATTGGAAAACAACTCCACTTGGTCATCAAACCAATCTTATAATTCTCTCTCAAAGGTCCCATTCTCGTATTGTTGTAACCTTACACATTTGATGATAAGGTACTAGTACTATAACCATTTGTAGGCTCAAAAGTAAAAATAAGTGTCCATAGTTGTGTATACCAAATCATTGTAATCTAACACTAACATATCAATCCCTAAAACATGGAAAATGTTAGCCACATTGAATTGCCAAGACTTGAGTAATGTAACCTATGTAACATAAAGGAAAAAAAGACAAGAAAGAACAACCATTGTCATCAACAATGATCACTAATTCCTTCTAAAGATCATATATATTAAACATATTTTTCATAACAACCAATCATAACACATGTAATGCTAAAAAATAAAGAAACATCTTACTCGCAAATAAATCATCATATACAATAGAATAACAATAGTACACCCACAACCATATAATGTTCAATAGTATATCAATACTAATCCAACTACTAGTGGATTACCTTTAATACACATGGAACCATCAACCACCTTTCTTCTATCAAAACTTGGACTATGTATTCCTCTACAGTGCTTTGTCGATATTATCAACCTTTGTCATTAGTTACAATTTGTCATGTTTATTAGTTACAAGTTTCCATGTTCATGGGTGATGAGTAATGACCCTTTATTTGTATTTTTATCAACATAGGGTCACCTTGACACTCCATCAAAACAAAGGGGTCAATAGTTACTCAGACGATGGTAAACTACACACAAAAAAATAGTAGAGAGAAAGATAAAAGAAACTCAAATCAAAAGTGCAGTTTGAAACTTTGATTATTGGTGTGATGAATTTGTATTCATTCTTTGGTCATTTTTGAATATCTCATATGATTTTTATTTAATTATTGACCTTTCTTAATTTAAAAGGAGGAAAGAAAATACCAACATAAGATGAAAAAAATATCAAAATAAATAATACCCCAGAACAGTTATCCACACAATCACAATCAAGCAACACTATCCTGTCATGGATAAGGTGTAGATATGAATAGGAAAACAAAACTTAAAAAAAATGTTTGAGTAGAATACATAACTAGAATGGGAAAAAACATTAACCAATTAAGAAAAAAACATGAATGTGAAATGCATTCAATGAGTAATGACCTTATAAATATGACTCCTCAATAATTATTAAGACATCATTGTTTTACTTAGGGCGATATTTCCCAGATTTATGAGAACTGTAAGTAGCCTACTTTGAATCTCAGTTTTTTGGTTTTAAGTAAGGATTGTGTTAAAATACATCGTGTTCTAGTCAATTTAAGGATTTATATAGTTTTTGAGAAACAATAAAGGAGGAGGGAGCCATGGAGGTCAGAGTAGTGGGGAACCATGTGTTGGAGAAGTAGATTGGATCTGGGTCCTTTTCCATGGTGTAGCGTGCCAGGAATATCCACCACCATGATAATAAATTTGCAATCAATAATATTGGTACTTAGAAACTCGGTCAGATGTTGCGGGACAACCTAATGTTGGAGATTGATATTTTGAGGAAAATTAACCACCTGAACATTATAGGATTGTATCACATTATCAATCATCCACATCAATGTAAGTCTAAGAATAGATCTAAGAATAGAGATACACACAATTCTACCACCGGAACATATACAGGAAGAAAAGATATATTTGGGGCTCATAGGGAAACCCTACCTGAACCTACTCGAATATGACCAAAGGAGATGGAAGAAAGAAGAGAAAAAAGGACTATGCTTTGGTTGTAATAAAAATTGGTCAAAATGGTGTAAATTTCAAGAAACAAAATTGTTCACCTTGGAGAATAATGATGAATATAAAATGGAGGTATATGTACAAAGGGATGAGGAAGAAATGGCGAACTTGAAAGAGTAGGAAAAATATGTGGAATTTTGAACAATAGTGAGAGGTGTGAAATATTTTTTCATGCATTGGTAGTTTTGTCAATACTTCAAACCCTTAATATTGCAATATACATTCAAATCAAATGTTCATAGTTCTCATGACTCAGGGAGTACCCATAACTTCATTGATAAAAGATTAGCAGAGAGAAACAATTGTTTTGTGTATCCAATGATAATTTTTTAAGTTTTGCTAATGGTGATAGTATCGATTGTGAAGGAAAATGCCACAACATTAAACTTAATATGGGAGAATATAACTTAGAAATCTTGATGTATGTTATCCCCATTGGAGGCGTAGATGTTGTTCTGGGCATTCAATCGTTGAGAACATTAGTTACAATTTATAGAAATTATAAGGAATTATTCATGAGATTTGAATTGGAAGGAATTCAATATGAACTAAAAGGATTAAAATGTCCAACTTCTCAGATCATTATTTCTCTTAGAATGGAAAAGATCCTGAAAAGGGGGAGTAGGGGATCCGTGGTTAGACTTTATTCTATGGAAGTAAAGAAGGAAGATGAAAAAATTCTAGAGGAATTAAAATACACCTTGTAAAAAAACCACAAGGTCTTCCAAGAAATTACTAAATAGCTACCTCCATCTAGGGATCATGAAAATCAAATTGAAATAATACCTGGAAGTACTCCTAATAAAACGCCTTATAGATATCCTCGTCAACAAAAGGGAGGGATTGAGAAAATGGTTCAAGACATGATGGATTCAGGTATTATTCAACCAAGAAAGAGTTTATTTTTAACTCCAGTACATGTATGAGCAAGGAAAAGGAAAAGACTTTTTAGAAGTCTTGGAAGGATAAGAAGAAAGAGAAATCAGATCATAGAAATCCATAGTTGATTTTAATATTTTTGTTGCAACAATACCGGTTCTTAAGGACATGGTTTGAAGAAAATTGTAATTTTAATTGTGAAAAAAAGGGTGATACTCATAACATTTTTTTTTTAATTCAAAGGGGGTTCTACCCATAACACTACTTTTTTAATTGGGGTTTATTTTAAGAATCTGGTCACAAAACTATCAATTATTAAATCCACAGTTTTAAAAATGCTGCAATTGTAAGCCCCCCCCCCACCCCTCAACACACAAAAAGGGTTCTACTGGTGGTACTAGTTTTCAACTCGACGGTTGATTTTAATGTTTTAGTTCCAATGATACTTGTTATTAGAACCATAGATTCAAACAAGTTTTTATTTTAACCTTAGAAAATGAGGGTGCTATTGGCAACACCACTTTTTTATTTTATGGATTTTGTTAGAAACATTATTGTGTTTTAAGACCATGGTTACAAAAGGTTATAATTTTATCCAAAAAATACATTGTTGATCCACCACTTTTTGATCTGGGGGATGATTTTAGTGGTTTTGATGCAAAAATATGGATTTTCAGAGCTAGAGTTACTGTTTTTAGGTCACGGTTCTCATTAAGTTCGTAACTATGTTCAGTAATCCAAACCAGATTTTAATTGAAACACAAATTTTGCAAACACAACACAAGATACAAAATTGAAAGAAAAATGTTACAACGAAAACAAAATTCTATTAATGAATCCAACAATGAATGAAAATACAATGAACATAAGAATATATAGTCACAATAATAGTGATATACTATCCTTGAGAAAATATTATCCCTGAGAAGATATGAGACAACTAAGCTCATGCACCAAAAGTCCTTAACAAGAAAGAATAAAACCCCTTTTATTACAATATGAAAAAGAAACCATAAATTGAAAACACTCTAAAGTAGAAACCATAAACATAGGAGATGAGATGAAGAGAAAATATGGGCCTCCAAACCTAAAATGGGACACCACCTTCATCAAGCCATAAAATTGAATACAAACCCAGATTCCTTAATGCAATACCTCATTGGAAAGGATTTGAGGATAACAAGAATGATTATAAATGACCCTAATGAACCATTTACACTATTTTCATCTAAGAAAAAATGATAGGAAGGACCTAAAATTTCATGCCAAAATATTAGGACCCAAAAATGATCAAAATCTAGAACATTTTTAGTTGGTGGAAGACTTGAATGACCACTTGGATCATGCATATCCTCCATGTTGTCTATGGTCTCCTTCAAATTGTCATCCTTTCCATATCGATTTTAGTCTAACCCTTAGTGAAAGGTTTTAAATTTCCATGGTTGGTGCATTGAAGATGATCATTTCCACATCCATTAATAACATATTGATTCAAATCGGAAACTCTTTTTCCAATCTTACTTGAGTTCCTTCCAAACAACATCCTTTAGTTCATGAAAAGGATTAATCGTACTTTGTTGCTAACTATTGAATGTATCCCTTAAAAATTCTCTTAAACCAAAGATCCACAACTATGGAAAGTGAATGATCAAAACATTATAGCTTTATCCATATCCCAACACTCCAAGACCAAAGAGCCTCATCAAGTCTATGGAACTATTCTTGTCGAGTTATGGGAAACAATACCCCAAATGTCTCATATTCTTCTTTGTAAATAAAGATTACCTTCAAATTTGTACATTCCACCCAATCATGACACCATATTGATTGGAAAATAACTCCACTTGGTCATCAAACCAATCTTATAATTCTCTCTTAAAGGTCTCATTCTCCTATTGTTGTAACCTTACACATAAGGTAGTAGTATTATAACCATTTGTAGGCTCAAAAGTAAAAATAAGGGTCCATAGTGGTGTCCACCAAATCATTGTAGTCCAACACTAATATATCAATCCCTAAAACATGGAAAATGTCACCCACATTGAATTGCCAAGACTTGAGTAATGTAACCTATGTAACATAAAGGAAAAAAAGACAAGAAAGAACAACCATTGTCATCAACAATGATCACTAATTCCTTATAAAGATCATATCTATTAAATATATTTTTCATAACAACCAATCATAACACATGTAATGCTAAAAAATAAAGAGACATCTTCCTCACAAATAAATCATCATATACAATAGAATAACAATAGTACATCCACAACCATATAATGTTCAATAATATATCAATACTAATCCAACTACTAGTGGATTACCTTTAATACACATTCAACCATCAGCCACCTTTCTTCTATCAAAACTAGGACTATGTATTCTTCTACAGTGCTTTGTCGATATTATCAACCTTTGTCATTAGTTACAAGTTGTCATGTTTATTAGCTACAAGTTTCCATGTTCATGGGTGATGAGTAATGACCCTTTATTTGTATTTTTATCAACATAGGGTCACCTTGATACTCCATCAAAACAAAGGGGTCAATAGTTACTCAGATGATGGTAAAGTATATAAAAAAAATTGGGAGTAGAGAGAAAGATAAACGAAACTCAAATCAAAAGTGCACTTTGAAACTTTGATTATTGGTGTGATGAATTTTTATTCATTCTTTGGTCAGTTTTTGAATATCTCATATGATTTTTATTTAATTATTGACCTTTCTTAATTTAAATGGAGGAAATAAACTACCAACATAAGATGAAAAAAAATCAAAATAAATAATACCCCAGAACAGTTATCCACACAATCACAATTAAGCAACACCATCATGTCATGGATAAGGTGTAGATATGAATGGGAAAACAAAACTTAAAAAAATGTTTGAGTAGAATACATAACTGGAATGGGAAAAAACATTAACCAAATAAGAAAAAAACATGTATGTGAAATGCATTCAATGAGTAATGACCTTATAAATATGACTCCTCAATAATTATTAAGACATCATTGTTTTACTTAGATCGATATATCCCAGATTTATGAGAACTGTAAGTAGCCTACTTTGAATCTTAATTTTTTGGTTTGAAGTAAATGTTGTGTTACAATACATAGTGTTCTAGTCAATTTAGAGATTTATATAGTTTTTGAGAAACAATAAAGGAGGAGGGAGGCATGGATGTCAAAGTAGTGGGGAACCATGTGTTGGAGAAGTAGATTGGATCTAGGTCCTTTTCCATGGTGCGGCGTTCCAGGCATATTCACCACCATGATAATAAATTTGTAATCAAGAATATTGGTACTCAGAAACTCTGTCAGACATTGCAGGACAACCTAATGTTGGAGACTGATAGTTTGAGGAAAATTAACCACCTGATCATTATAGGATTGTATGACATTGTCAATCATCCACATCAATGTAAGTCCAATAATAGAGCTAAGAATAGAGCTACACAAAATTCTACCACTGGAACATATATAGGAAGAAACGATAGATTTGGGGCTCATAGGGAAACCCTATGTGAACCTACTCGAATATGACCAAAGGAAATGGAAGAAAGAAGAGAAAAATGGACTATGCTTTGGTTGTAAAACAAATTGGTCAAAATGGTGTAAATTTCAAGAAACAAAATTTATTCACCTTGGAGAATAATGATGAAGATAAAATGGAGGTATATGTACAAAGGGATGAGGAAGAAATGACGAACTTGAAAGAGTAGGAAAAAGATGTGGAATTTTGAACAATAGTGAGAGGTGTGAAATATTTGTTCACGCATTGGTAGATTTGTCAACACCTCAAACCCTTAATATTGAAAGATACATTCAAAGAAAAAGTTTATAGTTCTTATAACTCAAGGAGTACCCATAACTTCATTGATAAAAGATTAGCAGAGAACAACAATTGTTTTGTGTGTCCAATGATAAATTTTTAAGTTTTGCTAATGGTGATAGTATCGATTGTGGAGGAAAATGCCACAACATTAAACTTAATATGGGAGAATATAACTTAGAAATATTGATGTATGTTATCCCCATTGGAGGCGTAGATGTTGTTCTGAGCATTCAATGGTTGATAACATTAGTTACAATTTATAGAAATTATAAGGAATTATTCATGAGATTTGAATTGGAAGGAATTCAATATGAACTAAAATGATTAAAATGTCCAACTTCTCAGGTCATCATCTCTCATAGAATGGAAAAGATCCTGAAAAGGGGGAGTAGGGGAGTCGTGGTTAGACTTTATTCTATGGAAGTAAAGAAGGAAGATGAAAATATTATAAAGGAATTAAAATACACCTTGTAAAAACACCACAAGGTCTTCCAAGAAATTACTAAATAGCTACCTCCATCTAGGGATCATGAACATCAAATTGAAACAATACCTAGAAGTAATCCTAATAAAACGCCTTATAGATATCCTCATTAACAAAAGGGGGAGATTGAGAAAATGGTACAAGACATGATGGATTCATGTATTATTCAACCAAGAGAGAGTTTATTTTTAACTCCAGTAGTGATAATGAGAAGAAAATATAATTCTTGGAATTTGTGTCTTGATTATAAATATCTAAACAAAATCAACATAAAAGATAAATTCCCTATTCCAAATATTGATGATTTGTTAGATGAGCTTCATGGAGTGGCTTATTCTAGATAATAAATCAAGATACCATCAGATTAGATTAAGAAAATATGACATTCCCAAAACATATTTTTGAACTCATGATGGGCACTATGAGTTCTTGGGCATGCCTTTTGGGTTGACTAATGCTCCTTCTACTTTTCAAATCCTTATGAAAAAAATATTGTGACCCTATCTTAGAAAGTTCGTGTTGGTTTTCTTTGATGATATACTTATCTATAGAAAATCATGGGAAGGCCACATTAAACATGTGGATAAAGTCTTGAAAATTCTTAAGAACAATCGGTTGTATGTAAAAAGATCCAAATTCTCTTTAGGGAAACAAGAATTAGAATATTTGGGTCTATTGTTTCAAGGGAAGGGGTTAAGGTGGACCCTCAAATGATCCAAGATATTACAAAATGGCCTACTCATAAGAACATCAAGAGTCTTAGAGTTTTTATGGATCTTACAAGATATTATCATAAATTTGTTAAGAATTATGCATGCATTGAAGGCCCACTCACATCTCTCTTGAAGAAAAAGTAATTTGTATGGAATAAAGAGGCTACCTTGGTATTCTCACTATAAAAAAATTCCATGTCTTCTACACTAGTATTGGAAACACCTGATTTTGACAAAACATTCACAGTCGAATGTGATGCATCTAGATAAGGAATTGGAGTAGTATTGGCACAAGAAGGGTGACCATTGGATTTTGAAAGTAAGCAATTAAAGGGAAAAGACTTGTTGAAATCCACATATGAAAAATAAATGACAACAAATTTACATGCAATAAAAAAATGGTGACAATATATCATTGGGAGGAATTTTAAAGTCAAGACATACCATGATAGCCTAAAGTAATTTTTGGAGAAAATATTGTCATGAGAAGGGAAATAAAAATGGGTAGCAAAAATGCAAGGGTTTGATTTTCAAATAATCTACAAAAAGGGGAAAGACAATGTGGTCGAGATTCCCTTTCAAAAATAGAAGAAGCCTCATTAAATTTATATTTCATTACATCTTCCATTTCAGTGTCATTGGAAGAATCCCACCATGAGTGGGAAAATGACAATAGTACGAGACAAAAAATAAAATGTATTAAGGAAGGGATGGACATTATGGGAAAATTGGGAATGGAAGAGAGATATTATTTGGTACAAGGGTATAATTTTTTTATTCCCTCAAACAAAGTTGAAGAAAAAAATATTAAGGGAGTATCACAACTCTCTGATGACAAGACATTTAGGGTTCCTTAAAACATATCAAAGGATAAAAACAATTTTTTTGGGAGAAGGAATGAAGAAAAACATTCAATTTTTTTCAAGAGATTGTCAAGTTTTCCAAATAAATAAAGGAGAAACAGTAAAAAATCTAGGGTTCATTCACCCTTTACACATACCTAATCAAATATGGGAAGATATATCATTGGATTTCATCACAAGTTTACTTAAATCAGAAGGTAAGGATGGAATTTTTGTGGTCATGCATAGACTCACAAAATATGCACATTTTTGTGGAATTCAAAATACATATATGGAAATTTAAGTGGCAGAAGTGTTCATGAAGGAAATTCATAGACTTCATGGTATTCCTAAAGTAATAGTAACTGACAAAGATCCAAAATTCACAGGAAATTTTTGGAAATAATTATGGAAGATGAGCAGAACAACACTAACTATGAGCTCAAAATATCATCTACAAATAGATGGGAAAACAAAATGGTCCAGGTGGATATCGGTGGCCACCCACCTTTTCCAACTGGCTCAAAACAATTTTCTGGCAATTTTGGTAATTTACTAATTTTAGCAGTTTTTAACTTCCAGGGCTATTTTGAGGGCCTAAATGAAGGTTTTTCGAGGTCGAGCTTCTCAATGATATTGGAAGGCATGATTCAACCCCCAAAATGAATCTCCTCAACTATACCTTTCCAACGGTCTATCATACTCCTAAACGAAGATGGTATGCAAAAGTTACGACCTGGGGAAGTTGATGTACTAACTTACCCAAACGGGGCCCACATGAATTTTTGCGCTTCATCTCCTAGGGTTAGGTTTTTGGATGTCTAGGGTTTTTGGCATTCTTGTTTATTGTAAAAAGGCCTTCAGAGCCTCATTGTAATCATCTTTTTGCGAATGCGAGTAGCCGTCACATCTTTTCTCAGAGATAAGTTGTCACCATTCTAGCGAGTTTTTCACTCTGTATTTTTACAGTCTCTCTACATTTATTTCATTAATAGAAATCATGTATTACTGTATATATTTTCCTCTAGTTATATTTTTGATATATCTCTGTTATATTATTTTTATATTATTGTATATTTCTTTGTTATATCTTAGCTCTCATTTCATGCCGAAAATAATCCGGATCAGTGGTATCAGAGTAGGCTGCTCTTGATCGGTTTTCAGTGCATGTCCCCAACGAGGTGTGAGTATAGAAAGTTGGGTCTCGAGCTTTTATCTCTTGAGAACAATCTATCTCGCACACCCAAGAAACCCTCAATGGCGGAAGAAAAGAAAAACAATGGAGCAGACGATCCTATCAATATGTTGCTTGTGCAAGCTCTCACGCGATAGAGGGATGCAACGATGGAGAATTTTTCCCACATCCTTCAACACCTGTCGATATAAACAGGTGCATCTTCATCAAGCGACCACTTTGGAATAACCTCGCCTTTCAAGGTACAAGTTAATTTTGATATCCTTGTATTTGAAGGACAGATAGATGCAAAAGCCCTAGACAAATGGTTAAATCTGCTAGAAAGTTATTTCTTTGTTCACCATTTTTCCGACAGGTAAAATATCACCTTCGCACTCCTTAAATCTCTCCCCCATGTCAAACATTGGTGGGAAACTTACTGGGAGCAAAGTTCCACAGAGGAGTCTGGAATATATGGGGTCGAGCCCACTTGAGGTTTTTTTGTGGATGAGGTAAAGGAACAATATTACCCTATTGGAAACTATGAGGACCAATACATGAGATGGACCACACTACGACAAGAGAGGGGCCAAGCAGTTTCTAAGTTCACCAATACCTTCCATACCTTGCGCACCAAGTTGGGTATCAAAGACTCTGAACGACATTTGGTTCTGAAAATACCAGAGGTAGTTCCAACTATTAGAATATTTGGTTCTGAAAATACTAGAGGTAGACAATGTGGTTGAGATTCCCTTTCCAAAATAGAAGAAACCTCGCTAAATTTATATTTCATTACGTCTTCCATTTCAGTGTCATTGGAAGAATCCCACCATGAGTGGGAAAATGACAATAGTACGAGACAAAAAATAAAATGTATTAAGGAAGGGATGGACATTATGGGAACATTGGGAATGGAAGAGAGATATTATTTGGTACAAGGGTAGAATTTTTTTATTCCCTCAAACAAAGTTGAAGGAATAAATATTAAGGGAGTCTCATGACTCTTTGATGACAAGACATTTAGGGTTCCTTAAAACGTATCAAAGGATAAAAACAATTTTTGGGGGGGAAGGAATGAAAAAAAACATTCAATTTTTTTCAAGAGATTGTCAAGTTTTCCAAATAAATAAAGGAGAAACAATAAAAACTCTAGGGTTCATTCACCCTTTACACATACCTAATCAAATATGGGAAGATATATGATTGGATTTCATCACTGGTTTACTTAAATCAGAAGGTAAGGATGCCATTTTTGTGGTCATGGATAAACTCACAAAATATGCACATTTTTGTGGAATTCAAAATACATATATGGAAAGTTAAGTGGCAGAAGTGTTCATGAAGGAAATTTATAGACTTCATGGTATTCCTAAAGTAATAGTAACTGACAAAGATCCAAAATTCACAGGAAATTTTTGGAAAGAATTATGGAAGATGAGCATAACAACACTAACTTTGAGCTCAACATATCATCTACAAATAGATGGGAAAACAAAATGATCCAGGTGGATATCGGTGGCCACCCACCTTTTCCAACTGGCTCAAAACAATTCTCTAGCAATTTTGGTAATTTACTATTTTTAGCAGTTTTTAACTTCCGGGGCTATTTTGAGGGCCTAAATGAAGGTTTTTCAAAGTCGAGCTTCTCAATGATATTGGAAGGCATTTTTGAGCCCCCAAAATGAATCTACTCGACGATACCTTTCCAACAGGATATCATACTCCTAAAAGGGAGATCGTATGCAAAAGTTACGACCCTGAGAAGTTGATGTACTAACTTACACAAACGGGGCCCACATGACTTTTTGACGCTTCATCTCCCAGGGTTAGGTTTTTGGATGTCTAGGGTTTTTGGAATTCCTGTTTATTGTAAAAAGGCCTTCAAAGCCTCATTGTAATCATCTTCTTGCGAATGTGAGTACCTGTCACATCTCTTCTCAGAGATAAGATGCCACCATTCTAACAAGTCTTTCACTCTGTATTTTTACAGTCTCTCTACATTTATTTCATTAATAGAAATCATGTATTATTGTATATATTTCCCTCTAGTTATATTTTCGATATATCTCTGTTATATTATTGTTTCTCTTTCAATATATCTGTATATTTTTGTGTTATATCTCCGCTCTCATTTCATGCTGAAAATAATCCGGATCAGTGGTATCAGAGCAGGCCGCTCTTGATCGTTTTTTAGTGCATGTCCCCAATGAGGTGTGAGTATATAAAGTTGGGTCTCGAGCTTGTATCTCTTGAGGACAATCTATCTCGCACACCCAAGAAACCCTCAATGGTGGAAGAAAATAAAAACAATGGAACATACGATCCTATCAATATGTTGCTTGTGCAAGCTCTCACGTGACAGAGGGACAAAATGATGGATAATTTTTCCCACATCCTTCAATGCCTGCCGATAGAAACAGGTGCATATTCATCAAGCGACCACTTTGGAAGAACCTCTCCTTTCAAGGTACAAGTTAATTTTGATATTCTTGTATTTGAAGGATAGATAGATGCAGAAGCCCTAGACAAATGGTTAAATTTGCTAGAAGGTTATTTCTTTGTTCACCATTTTTCCGACAGGTAAAATATCACCTTCGCACTCCTTAAAGCTCTCCCCCATGTAAAACATTGGTGGGAAACTTACTAGGAGGAAAGTTCCACAAAGGATTTTGGAATATATGGGGCCAAACCCAATTGGTATTTTTTTGTGGATGAGGTAAAGGAACACTATTACCCTATTGGAAACTATGAGGACCAATACATGAGATGGACCACACTGCGGAAAGAGAGGGGCCAAGTAGTTTCAGAGTTCACCAATACCTTTCATACCTTGTGCACCAAGTTGGGTATCAAAGACTCTGAACGACATTTGGTTATGAAATATCGTGGGGCTATTCACAGATACATCCAAACTGAAATGGATTTTCTGGACATCTCATCATGCGGTGTTGCTTATCGATATGTTGATAAATCGAGAAGAAATTTAAGCACCAGAATAAACGAGAGTTCGGGCATGCAAATCCACAACAACCAAGGTATGAAAAAGACAAACCTAACAAACAGTCTCTTGAAAACTAGTCCAAGCCACATGAAAAGAAGGGTCACGGGAAGACAAAGAAGGACACTGAAAAATGGTGCGATTTCCACAAAATCCTCTGGCACAACACCAATGAATGTCGCTCAAAACATTCATTGGTGACTGAGATCAAAGACAAGGAGTCGAACCTTGATTCAGAATCTGATTCTGAAAATACTGGTAAAGGACAGATCATTGACGCAAACACCACTGTTATTTTTGCGATCGCAACAATTCAACCAGAAGAACCAACAGATCCTGAAGAGGGGGAGCGCATTTTTAATTCATAGGGATGGGTGAAGGGGACCCTGCTACATTTTACTATTGATAGTGGAAGCCAGAAGAACCTCATATCAATAGAGGTCGTCAAACAGTTGGGATTATCGACAACACCAAACCCGCAACCATACAACATCGGGTGGCTTCACCAAGGACGAGATCTCCGTGTCAGCCAACAGTGTCAATTATCATATAGCGTCCAACCCTTCAAGGATGAGGTATTATGTGATGTTTCCCCATTGGATGTTTGTGATGTCCTCTTGGCACAACCATATATGTGGAGACACAATGTTGTTTATGAGTCTTGACCCCGTAGTGTCATTGTTGCTGTTAGCAACATTTCTTGTATAGGGGTGTTCTCCTCAATGGTTTGGGCCTTGGAGTGGTAAATGCAAAGCAGTGGGTTGAAAAACCCACTTATCCTAAGTTTCGGTCGCAAATGCACATCTGTTGAGCAATGGGAAAATCTGTGCTGGCAGGATCTATGCACCCAGATCTTCGGTCGAGGTTGGATTCCAGAGCCCCCTCACCATTCTACCTTTAAGGCGGAAGGGGGGGTCTGGAATTGAGCGCGCAATTTTGAGTGGCTAAGATTCGGGCGCCTGGATCTGCGGATGAGAATGGATTCCGGACCCCCCCGCTATTCTTCCTTTAATAAGGGGGGGGGTCCGGAATTGACCATTTAAAGCGGGCCCCCTTTTGTCACATCTCCTACTCCCTCCTCTTACTGCCTTCCACCATGTGTCTTCCCCTGTCACATCTCCCGCTCCTCTTCTACCTTTCGCTACCACCTACCTGCCCTCCACTCTCCCCATTGTCATGTTCCTTTTCCCCTTAGACCCTCTTACCCTCTAACACCTGTACCTCCATACTCTACGCCACTTCCACCTGTGTTGTGTCCTCAGTCCCCAACCTGTCGCATTGCGGCCTCATTGTCACCTTCTCGCGGTACATCGCCTCATCATCTGGTGTCACAACCTCCGTTTCTTTGCCACCTAGTGCTTCCACCTCAACACCTCTCGTCTCACCCTCATCCATGTCCTCCATAGGGGTACCCTCACAACAATCCAACAAAGAAAAATCTAAAGAAAAGACGCCACGTCGTCCGAGTACAAAGTTGACTGAGGCCATTCCCAATCCCAAGGAAGAAGTTATTGTGGTAGTTGATGGTGGTTGAACGTCATCTTCTTCCATAAATAGAAGGCCAGGAAAGGACCAAGCGTAGAGGCGGATTGACAGTCCATCCTGATAGAGATTGCATATGATGAACGACTGCATGGGCAGTCTGCCCAACGTCTTCATGCACCGCCTGATAGAGAAGCTCCTCAACGTCAAGCATTGAATTCATGATATGATTGCACCTTCAACGCCTGAGTCAGCTCCAAGTATATGTAGGCATTTTCACCATTTTGCAATCTATCGAGGGTGGAGTAAGGCTCCCCGTTGTAAAACTTTAATGAAGCACTGGTTATTCTGGTTATGCATGGACTCTTGAGATTTCTTGCCTTATGAATGTCAGTTTCTTTCATGTCTTTGTTTACACTGTGTTAGAGAAGCTCAGAATTGGAGGATCCAGTCGAGTTGTAACTGTTATAGGATGATGTAGGTTGGATCACTGTAACAGTTGCATTATTTCTAATCGTTCCTTGTGATTTTCTTAGTGCTGAATGACTTGGAATTGGAGGATCCAGTCAAGTCCCCCCTTCAGTTCCTTGAACGACATTGAGCCTTTGATTCTGAAGGTGCATTAGGCATCAAAGCCCTTAAAGATTGCTACTGTGCACCTGGCGACTCCACTGTGGTGACTCCAAGGTTTCCACATCACTGTGTCAGTTGTGGCTACTTTAGCACGCTTGAAAGCTGACCCAAAGGAGATTTCTCGAGAAGGTTTCAGCAGCTGCTTTCTCAGCCTGAGAAGCTTCCCGGGGTAACGAAAACGTTAAGATCTGGCCTTTGATGGTGAAAAAGGACCAGACACATTCAAATCTGTAAATCTTTCACCTGGTGACTCCATGATTCAAGGATCAATCAACGACTCCACTGGTTCGATATGGAGAAAATATTAGCTCAAAGGTTTGCTTTCTGTGACTTTTCCTAGATAGTTGGTTTTCCTAATGCACTTCCTGATAGAGACATATGGGAAAATTTCCTCCCTGAATTTCACGCAAAGAGTTCATAGGAACCAACTGAGCATTTACTGGACTTTCATGGAGTTATTGATCGACTTAATATCACGCATGAAGATGTCTGGATTAAGCTATTTAGGTATTCATTAAAGGGAGCTTCTCTTGATTGGTGTCGATCTCTTCCCACTGCAAGCATCCACTCTTTGAAAGGTTTTCAAATAGCTTTCCATTCATTTTGTAAAGATTACTTTCCATCTGAGTGTTTGTATGAAAACTCTTGTGAGGAGTTTTCTTCACTTCATGAATCCTCTGTTGGTCCTGATGACCATGTTTATGATGAATCTTTTACTATGGAGGAAAGCATTTGCTATGAAAATATAGAGGGGTTGAATGATATTAATTTTGTTAGCCCTATAATAGAAGCATATGACATCATTTCAGATGCATCTGTTCTTTTAGATGCTCATAAAGATCAACATGCCTCTTGTGAAAATTATGAGTTTATAGAGAAGATGTGCTCTATAGTAGATGGCTCACCTGGATATAGGGTTGAAGCAGATGTTCCTAGCAGTCCTGCTTATGATGACGAAGACCTTTTCTTTTTTAAAGAAGAGATGGTTGTGGAAGAGGATTCTTCTCTTTTCCTTCAAGGGGTTTTCCATGATATAATTTTACCTAGGATTAAAGAGAACCCCATGGATCCTATTTATGATGATTACAGATTTGATCCCTGGGAGAGTTATGGAGAGCAGGAGGAGGACCAGAAAAGGGTGCGGTTTACAGCCTGCACAGAGGTCACCGAGCAGCAGTTTGAAGAGAATAATTTACCCGTGGTCCCTATTTATGATGAATACAAATCTGACCCGGGGGAGAGCCAAGAAGAAGAACCAGAAGAATCAGAGGAGCTATTTTCCTTATGTCCAAAGCTAGTCAGTGAGCAACCACTGCTTGAGAGCTTTCAATTTACATCAGTTGTCCACCCACCTATGCTTATCATAGATATTCAGCCACACATCCACAACTGTGTAGCAGAGGAGGCTGTCTGTCACCAATTTTTTGGAGTTTGCCACTGGTCCTATGAGCCTGTGAAGGAATACATGAAGTTTCATTTCCTTCACAAATTGGAGCCTCCCTATTTCATCTCAACTTCATCCTATAAGGAGGAGTTGAAGAGCGTAACCATTCTACTGTCACGGTTACACCACCTATTTGTAATCATCGACAGAAGGAAGGAGCTTCCATTCAGGAAGTTACTTGATTGACTATGGTGGAAATTTTATTTCACATAGCCCCATGTACAAAGTATATTAGTATTAGGCTGTACATAAATAATCTCTTTTGAGCATGTATGTTTATTTTGTTTTTGTTTTACTATTACTTTTCAGCCTGCATTTTCATAAGGGCACTTCGAGCTTGACTCCATAGCCCAACAACAAGGCACTGGAACTGCAGGATGAGTTCTTAGAGCATCTCAGGGACAACTCTATCCCCCATGGAGCCTAATGTTAGCAACATTTCTTGTATAGGGGTGTTCTCCTCGATGGTTTGGGCCTTGGAGTGGTAAATGCAAAGTAGTGGGTTGAAAAACCCACTTATCCTAAGTTATAGTCGCAAATGCGCATCTATTAAGCAATGGGAAAATCTGTGCGGCTAGGATCTACGCGCCCAGATCTTCATTCGAGGTTGGATTTCGGAGCCCCCTCACCATTCTACCTTTAAGGTGGAAGGGGGGTCTGGAATTGAGCACGCAATTTTGAGTGGCTAAGATTCGGGCGCCTGGATTTGCGGCTGAGAATGGATTATGGACCCCCTTGCTATTCTGCCTTTAATAAGGGGGGGGGTCCGGAATTGACGGTTTAAAGAAGGCCCCCTTTTGTCACATCTCCTACTCCCTCCGCTTACTGCCTTCCACCATGTGTCTTCCCCTGTCACATCTCCCTCTCCTCTTCTACCTTTCGCTACCACCTACCTGTCCTCCACTCTCCCCATTGTCATGTTCCTTTTCCCCTTAGACCCTCTTACCCTCTAACACCTATACCTCCATACTCTACGCCACTTCCACTTGTGTTGTGTCCTTATTCCCCAACCTGTCGCATTGCAGCCTCATTGTCACCTTCTCGAAGTACATCACCTCATCATCTGGTGTCACAGCCTCCGTTTCTTCACCACCTAGTGCTTCCACCTCAACAACTCTTGTCTCACCCTCATCCATGTCCTCCATAGGGGTCCCCTCACAACAGTCCAACAAAGCAACATCCAAAGAAAAGCCGCCATGTAATCCAAGTACAAAGTTGACCGAGGCCATTCCCAATCCCAAGGAAGCAGTTATTGTGGTAGTTGATGGTGGTTGAACGTCGTCTTCTTCCATAAATAGAAGGCCAGGAAAGGACCAAGCATAGAGGCGGACTGACAGTCCATCCTGATAGAGATTGCATCTGACGAACAAATGCATGGGAAATCTGCCCAATGTCTTCATGCACCACCTGATAGAGACACTCCTCAACGTCAAGCATTGAATTCATGATATGATCGCGCCTTCAGCGCCTGATTCAGCTCCAAGTATATGTAGGCGTTTTTTCCATTTTGTAATCTATCGAGGGTGGAGTAAGGATCCYGGTTGTAAAACTTTAATCAAGCACTGGTTATTCTGGTTATGCATGGACTCTTGAGACTTCTTGCCTTATGAATGTCAGTTTCTTTCACGTCTTTGTTTACACTGTGTTAGAGCAGCTCRGAATTGGAGGATCCAGTCGAGTTGTAATTGTTATAGGATGATGTAGGTTGGATCACTGTAATAGTTGCATTGTTTCTAATCGGTCCTTGTGATTTTCTTAGCGTTGAACGACTTGGAATTGGAGGATCCAGTCAAGTCCCCCCTTCAGTTCCTCGAAGCCCTAAACCAAGAGGATCTTGCATTCAGAGTTTTTCTTCTGCAAACTGTTGAAAGGCATGTTGCCCGAGGTAGTTTGCTCACTCCTCTCACCAAGTCTTCCACCTGCTCATATTTTAATCAACTCACTGACTGAAGTTAGATCAAGACCTCCTTTGTTCCTTACATACCAGACCTATTCCTTGAGTTAGAGCGATATCTTCCTGAGTCTCTACCCATTTTATCACCCATTAAAACTATCGTAACATAAAAATGATGGGCATTGGGCTCTGCTCCTGCAAGCAATCTAGGAGTGACTTCTGACGCTAACAGTTACTTTGGGGGGTCATCTCTACAAAATAACAGAGGTAGTTCCAACTATTTTTCCACCTAAACAATGCCTCAAGGTAGTATCTCATATTGCAAAATTCAGCTTCTTCACAATCTGTTCAAAAGGAGAACAGAAGGACACTGCAACCACTATAGCCTCTCCCCAAACACCCTCTATCCAACAAAAGCAGGTTGACAAGGTTGCAGCAAAGCATAAAGATTCCTTCTACACATAGGCATCTCATGTAGTGAGATTGGCTAAAAAATTCCAACCCTTCCAGCCACATGTTTGTGACAACCTTCAACAAGATAAGCAACGCAACTTCTCCAACAAGGCAAGCATCTCCTCAAGATGTAGATTCAACACATGCTTTTCCCTCTCCCCCGGGCACTCAACGCAATGGATAACATTGTTTCCTAAGGAGGGAGGATTGATCTAGGTGGATATAGGTGGCCACTCACCTTTTCCAACTGGCTCAAAACAATTTTCTGACAATTTTGGTAATTTATTATTTTTAGTAGTTTTTAACTTCCGGGGCTATTTTAAGAGCCTAAATGAAGGTTTTTCTAGATAAATCTTCTCAATAATAGTCGAAGGAATGATTTCCCCCCCAAAATGAATCTCTCGACAATACCTTTCCAATGAGCTATCATACGCCTAAAATGGAGATCGTATGAAAAAGTTACGACCCCAGGAAGTTGATGTACTAACTTACCCAAACGGGGCCCACATGACTTTTGGCACTTCATCTCCTAGGGTTAGGTTTTTGGATGTCTATGGTTTTTGGCATTCTTTTTTATTGTAAAAATGCCTTCAAAGCCTCATTGTAATAATCTTCTTACGAATGCAAGTATCCGTCACATCTCTTCTCAGAGATAAGCTACCACCATTCTAGCGAGTCTTTCACTCTGTATTTTTATAGTCTTTGTACATTTATTTCATTAATAGAAATCATGTATTATTGTATATCTTTTCCTCTGGTTATATTTCCAATATATGTCTGCTATATTATTGTTTCTCTTTCAATATCTCTATATATTTCTGTGTTATATCTCCTGTAATGTCCCCAAGGCCGAGCCCTGTTGTAAATCATATTTGTGAAATGAATTGTAATTATGATTTTATAGGCTGGTGAGCCAAGTTAATATAAGCTGGTGGGCTTATGTGATTTTTAGGACAAAGAGCCTAAGTGTTGAAGGCCAAGAGCGTGATTTTGTACATGTATCTATGCACATTATTAATAAAAATATAAACACCGTCGCATGCAGACCAACCACGATGAATGAGTGATGGGGGACTAAGCTTCCATAGAGTGGGCAAGGGATTAGGGGCTGGAAGGTGGGAAAAGGGACTAAGTGTTGAGCCTAGGGGCTTAATTCCTTGGGAATAATATTTTAATATTATTCCAAAAGACATGTGAATAATATGTTTTATCCTAAGTTCTTTTTGGAAGGACAAGCAACTTCCAAACGGAAGGAACGCATGCTGAAGGAATGCATGCAGTTGCATGGGTGACAAGTGTCAACCCAGGTGCAATTAAATAAAATGGCTGAGATGAGGCATGTTGGGGGTTCCTCCTCCATTCCACCATCGACCGTCTGAACATGAGTCCCATCTGAACTCTATAAGAATACCCTGGTGCAACCCTGAAAGACGAAAATCCTGTGTTGATTTCTGAGATAGTCGGTACAACCTCTATCTGAACAGTTTGAGCCTATGTGTGGGATCTCCGTACACCTTGTGCAATCCTGAAACCAAAATCGTGAGTCTATTTTGTGATTATTGAGCCTGTTTTGGAGGCCCATGTCTATTTTCCCAGTTGGTTGTTGTGGCCACACAGTGTTGGACTGCGCGTGGATTACTGGCCAGTGTAAGTCCGTGTTGAGCCTATGTGTAACCTCTCTCCAGGCGAGGGAGGTGATTGTTGTTGGAAGAGGCAGGTTGTCAGGCCTGTGAGCAACTCTTTCCAGGTGAGAGAGTTTGTTGGGAAGTGGTTTTTTCCAGAGAGTGTCCAACACCAGCTTCAGGCTCTAAGACTTCTTGATCCAGCCTATTGCTGAAACCCAAGGCAAGGGAGGTTAGCAGCCGAAGGAATATCTAGGTGACAAAGAAGGTGTATATTCCTGGGGTGGAGTAGGCATGTGGGGAATGAGATTCCGGGAGTAGTGGGTGTAAGATGGCATCCTAGGAAGAATCCTTCCAGTCATTCTGTGTTGTTTTTCCCTGTAACCCGAACCTAGCCTAGGATTCCTTGCCTTGGGGTGGAGCTTAGTCCCAACTCAAGGGTGACCCACTACTGAGCTTGATGAGAAGCGTGGTCTAAGGATGGGAGGTTCATAGAAGGCCTACATGTGGTTGGAGGAATTACCATCGTTTCAAAGATAAGTACCAGATGATGTTTTAATTATGTTTCTGCATGTCTGTGTATTTATATTTATCATGTATTCTGTTGTGCATATGAATTAATGTTAATTCCATGGATTATTTATGTCAACAATAATTTTGTGTTGACTCTGAGTTTAAATGTGTTTAACCTATTTTAAATGCATGCTATTAATTGAGCATAAAATGATGTTGTTCCGCAAAGTAGCGTCTGCCTGACCAGTGGGTTGGATGACGGCCGGGGAAGTGTTACAGAATGGTATCAGAGCGTTACAGTATGAAAGAGTATTACAGATTGGTATCAGAGCCAAGGTTTCGACGTTGAGCCTAGATGGGCCAGTTGAGTGGTCTTTGGACTAAGGGTTTGAGGAGAAATTGTGTCTAGAGGACCAATTTCGGACCTTTGAATGCTCCTGAGTGTCAAGGAGTTACTTGACCATGTTACCAAGCTCAGGAGATGTGGCAGTGTTATAAAATTGTAGCCAATGTGGTATATGGCCACAGGGAGAGAGAGAACTCCACACCAGAAGTGTTGGATCCTTAGGATCTGTTCGGGAGGAAAGGAGAACCCTCACGACGGTCAGATATGGAGAACATGCACAAGGTTTAAAAACCCTTGGAGTTGCACAGGAGTGTAGAAATCATGGCAAGTGAAATCCCAAAATCCTGAGGACTGTCTATTGGGGGGGACACGTGGCTGTCGGATGACGTTTTGACACCTGGGAAACCAAAGGGGAAGAACCTTGTTTTCGCGAGTCAAAAAATAGCGAAACCCAAAATTCCAAAACAATCTACACCGTAGATCGTAAGAGAGGAACTTGACCGTTGGATCAAGTGGAAGAGTAGACAGTAATTTTGGGAATTCAGCAAACAAAATGGGCGACTTTGTGTGGATGCATGAAAATCGATGCTCGAAACGCCGAAAGCATCTACGCTGTGGATTTGAGAGAGGTCTAACCGTTGGATTTCACTTGGAATGGACGTGGACACATGGGTGTGTACCACATGCCAGTGGGTCGAGAAGAAAAGCGAGTGGTGGGACCCGATGACGTCACCGAAGGTGATGTGGACCCTCCTGATTGTGCCACTTGCCACGGTGGATGTGGGAGACAGTTGTGCTCTGTGGACCCAGAGGGTAAGGGAAATAGAATTTCGTATTTTGGGGGTTGGAGAGGGAAGCGAGTATGAGAACTTCGAGGACCAAAACCCTGAAACCCAAAGTCTCGAAGTCCCGAAATATTCGAAGATGGAAGAACCACAACGGATTTTAACCGTTGGATGTTGGGTAAACGTAGACCGTCGATCCACCCAATTTATGCGAATTCGGTAAGTCGGAACTCTGGAAGATAGCTTTATGTTCCTTAAACTCTTCGAAGGCCGAAGACCCGAGTAGCACCTAGTAATCTAACACTTGGTGACGACCCTTAGTCATGTGGGTAGGGACTAAGAAAGAGGGAGCTATCACCCAAAAGTACAGAGCCGAGCAAAGCTTGAAAAATTCGTGAAATTGAAACATTTTCTTAAATTGGATTGTTTATGAATGATGAAGGAATTGTCAAGAAACAAAGGCCTGACAAATTCTAGTCGTCTGCGCATTTGTATTGCAGAAGGTTGACGAGTGCCAGAACTGATTTGAATTGCCACAAAGTGCAAAGAAATGGAAGAGATACATAATGCTTCCAGTTCAGAAAAGGAAGCTCAGAAGAGATAACGTAGAAATTTTGTATGTAGAGTGTGCATATCCAGCGCAAGGATTGCTTATAGAGGGAACTTGTTTTAAGTTCGAAAGACTACAGGAGACGAGCGTAGAGGGTGTCAGGAGGGCACCAGAAAGTCTTTTGGAAAACACCATCGAAGCCTTCGAAATATTCGAAATCCTTCAAGTTAGGGAGGAAGTCAAGTTCATAAGAATTGATGCCAAGATATTTGGAAAGAAGTCATTGAGAACCTAAACGGAGGGTAGGAATCCTTGGAGGTAAGACTATGCAGAGGAAAGCACCAAGAAAATAGGATCACTGAGGGTTCTATGGAAGCTCTGCCAAGAGGGAATCGAGTTGGTGCAAGTGTGCACAGAAGGAACTCTTTTGAGTTCTGAGATAGGAGAAGTGTCACAGGAAGACACTCACAGGGTTACTGAACACCCTGTAGGCTCAGCAAAGCATGCTTGAGAAAGAAGTTGCCAGAGGGCACCAATCTCCATTTGAAGGAGAAGGCAATGGTTGAATCCCTTAGAGGTTCAAGTTCCGAATCTCAAGAAGGATAGTGTTGTTGTGCACAGAGTAACAACAACGAGGAGAAGGAGGTCGAGAAACCCTTCGAGGTTTCACAGTTGACAAAGCTCAGGAGGGACAACGTTCCTAGAACACAGGCGAGATTTGAAGGAATTGAGCTCACAGGGGAAGCGAAGGTCGAGGCCTTTGAAACTTTGGAAAATATTCCAAGGGGAAGGAATAAGTTCTAAAGCTCAGGAGGGAGCATAGATGTCATTAGATCAGCTGGAGAGGAAGAGATCTGGGTCGTCAGATCTAGTGCAAAGAACTGATAATCATCAGATCCAGAGGAAGGCGCACGGAGTTTAACCTCTGGGAGGTCGCAAAGGAGAGGAATTGTATGGACGGTGGAGACACTTTGTGGAGGAAGTGTCAAAGTTGAGAGAGTTGTTGGATCTTGTAGAGCGGAGAGGGGATTAAGGCTGAGTATCTTCTGATACTCTGAAGCTCAGAAATGATAGCGACCATCAGATCTGGGTCAATGACAACCATTGATCTCATTCAAGAAATCACGAATTCAGCGTTCGTGAGTTCGGAGGGCAGACCAAATTCTTGGTTCTGCGAAGTCCTGAGTCGCGAGGAGCAGGGAAGGAGATATAAACCGTTGGATCTAAGCCACGGGAGAACCATTGGTTCAGAACTTCTATGTGGTATCGTGTATTGGGGGTTCGGGGGTTGAAAGAAATTCTTTTTTATTGTGAGGTCGCGAAGTGTCGAGCGCCGAGGGCTCATAGAACACGTGGCACATCCGTTAGGTGGGGATCACGTGGTTGATAGGTGGCGTAACAATAAGTGCCCAGAGAAAGGGGAAGCGGGTGACAGGTGTTGGACACATGTCGTCTGGAAAGGAGTCAACTCATCGCTGAATTTCGTGTTTCAGGGATTCGCAAAGGAGGAGCATGAGGGCTCGACACTCCAACTCGCGAAGTCGCGAGTTGTGAGTAGTACCAACACTTATCCCTAGCCGGTGGTTATGTGTGGAAGGCAATAATAAGGAGGATCCATACCCATATCACATCTCGGGTATCGGCGTCTGGAGAAAGAGGAGTCGAGGGTCTTCAACTCATGAACTCGTGAGTTGTAAGAGGCGCTTATGCTAAGGTAAGGTCGTGGTCACATGGAAATGTGAGGCTCGCACCTGGCATCATGTTGTGCAGGGCGGGTTTTCGTGAAGGATCTATGGATCGGATTCATTGGAGGTTCCAGCAGGGAATCAAAGGAGTCACTTCAGCTTGAGGAGAATTTAGAATGATCCTGTACGAATCTTGGCCCGAGGGTCGGAGGTCTACGTCAAAGCTGAAGTGTTGGTTATAAGTTTGATAAAAGAAGCATGAAAGATTCTACTACTATTAGATATTCAGGTAGTATAATTTTTAATGGCAGCCATGCAGGTATGAGTTTTTATCACTCTTTTTGCATAATTGTTGAAAGGAAATTTTGGTAAGAATTTCCTCAGCCAGAGATATGTTAAAAAAAATCACATGATTATATGATTGAATGAATACCACTGGATGTGGTAAAGGTTGTAGGCCTGAATACCACTGGATGTGGTAAAGGCTATAGGCTTGTATTAATTCAAAGCTTTTTAGCTTCTGAATGCACACATTGACATAGTAGAATGTCATGTTAATTTGGTTATGGGGTAATAAACAAAGAATTAAAGATAAAAACTGGTTGTAGGAATAAATGCCAGTAAGCTAGTCATGTATGAGACCAGGACTTGGTTGAATATGACAAGGTATGGAGAATGTGGCAACACATTGGCCAGAATTCCAACTCATGGATGGTGAGATACATGACTGAGATAGAGAGCATTATGTAATTCAATGCAAGGTGCACTGAATAAGAATGCATTGAGAATTTCACTCATGCATAATGAGTGATAGAATTGTATACTAAATGTAATGGTTGAATATGTTTTGCAAGTACATGCATATATATTATTGCATCGAAATAATTATACTAATGGCTGAAATGTTTCTAACCCCTAAAGTTGAGAACATTTCAGGAACTGTTAAACATTGCAACGGGAAAGTTACAAGCCAGGTAGTCATAGGAATAGAGACTACATAGAATTTTATGTTCAGAAAATTGAAATAATGAACTTACTATTGTTAATTATGAACATGCATATGCATAGAATGACGAGTCATTCTATTTGGTCAAGTTGTTTGGTAATTGTGATTGAATTGCCAGGTGCAGGAAATTCTAAGATTATTGCATAAGATGTTGTACATGTTCAATTATGATGTACAAAAAATATTGACAATTTGTTGGCAGTATGCAAGATGAAGTCTTGCAGGAAAATTGTATGCAGTTTGATGCCTTGGAAAATCACAAAGATGGCTGCATTCATAATGTGGCAACAACCAAGATGAATCATGAAATAGAATGTCATGTTTTGGGAATAAAAGTTGAATTTCCTTTCAAACTAATTGGAATTCCTAAATGAATTCCTTTATGTTCTCTCAGGATAATTGCATGTGGTTGATGCAGATGAGATGATGTTGATAAAAGTTAAATGTTGGCTACAAAGAGTATCTCGAGAAGATGCTGCTTGGAAACCTTAGAAGGTAGTTGGAACTCTTGGAGCCATGGTGCTCTAAGACTTCCGGTCCGGCCTGTTGTTGAATCCCAAGGAAAGGGAGGTGTAGCACCGATGGACTGTGCTTGTGAAGGTGTATACTCCCGGGTGGGACAGGCATGTGGGGAATGAGAGACCATTGGTTGGAGTACTGCCGAGGTTTGAATGGTTGGAGTGCTGCTAAGGTCTGGTACCTTGGCCTAGACCATGTGGATAATGATTGTGGACCATGGCTATCTTGGGAAGCCATTGCCTCGATGGAGTCATAGCCCTACTCCGGGGTGAAAGGTATTCTCACTCAAATGATAAGTACAATTCTCTATTTATTGTATGTTGTGTATGTTGTATACAGTTTTAATGTTATTAAATTTGTTTGTATATACATATATATATACATTGCATATATGCTTGCATTACCGCATCCATGACTGTACCTAAGGTGTATCATATTTCATTACTTAAGAAATATATATACCTTATGCTAATCATGTTATCGATTAGAATGTGATTCAGGTGGAACCAGAAGGTGTCCTGCAAGTGCATCCTGTGCGCATATTGGACAGGAAAAACAAACAGCTCCAGAATCGAGCTATAAGTCTTGTAAATCTCTAATGGACTTGGTACAGTCTTGAGGACGTGACATGGGAGCATGAAGATGTTATGCGGGCAAAGTACCCACATCTTTTTGAAGATTTTGGAAATCTTGTTGATGTTGTGTGAAAGTTGCATTGAGGACAGTGCAAAAATAAGGGAGGGGGATTGTAATGTCCCCAAGGCCGAGCCCTGTTGTAAATCATATTTGTGAAATGAATTGTAATTATGGTTTTATAGGCTGGTGAGACAAGTTAATATAAGCTGGTGGGCTTATGTGATTGTTAGGCTAGAGAGCCTAAGTGTTGAAGGCCAAGAGCCTGATTTTGTACATGTATCTATGCACATTATTAATAAAAATATAAACATCGTCGCGTGCAGACCAACCACGATGAATGGGTGATGGGGGACTAAGCTTCCACAGAGTGGGCAAGGGATTAGGGGCTGGAAGGTGGGAAAAGGGACTAAGTGTTGAGCCTAGGGGCTTAAGTCCTTGGGAATAATATTTTAATATTATTCCAAAAGACATGTGAATAATATGTTTTATCCTAAGTTCTTTTTGGAAGGACAAGCAACTTCCAAATGGAAGGAACGCATGCTGAAGGAACACATGCAGCTGCATGGGGGATGAGTGTCAACCCAGGCGCATGAAAATAAAATGGCTGAGATGAGGCATGTTGGGGGTTCCTCCTCCATTCCACCGTCGACCGTCTGAACGTGAGTCCCGTCTGAACTCTGGAAGAATACCCTAATGCAACCCTAAAAGCCGAAAATCCTGTGTTGATTTCTGAGATAGCCAGTACAACCTCTGTCTGAACAGTTTGAGCCTATGCATGGGATCTCTGTACACCTTGTGCAATCCTGAAACCAAAACCATGAGTCTATTTCATGATTGCTGAGCCTGTTTGGGAGGCCCGTGTCTGTTTTCCCAGTTGGTTGTTGTGGCCACGCAGTGTTGGACTGCGCGTGGCTTACTAGCTAGTGTAAGTCCGTGCTGAGCCTATGTGTAACCTCTCTCTAGGTGAGGGAGGTGATTGTTGTTAGAAGAGGCAGGTTGTCAAGCCTGTGAGAAACTCTTTCCAGGTGAGAGAGTTTCCTGGGAAGTGGTTTCTTCCAGAGAGTGTCCATCACCAGCTTCGGGCTCTGAGACTTCCTGATCCAGCCTGTTGCTGAAACCCAAGGCAAGGGAGGTTAGCAGCCGAAGGACTGTCTAGGTGACAGAGAAGGTGTATACTCCTGGGGTGGAGAAAGCATGTGGGGAATGAGAGTCCGAGAGTAGTGGGCGTAAGATGGCATCTTGGGAAGATTCCTTCTAGTCATTCTGTGTTGTTTTTCCCTGTAACCCCAGCCTAGACTAGGATTCCTTGCCTTGGGGTGGAGCTTAGTCCCAGCTCGGGGGTGACCCACTGCTGAGCTTGATGAGCAGCGTGGTCTAAGGCTAGGAGGTTCGTGGACGACCTGCATGTGGTTGGAGGAATTACCACCGTTTCAAAGATAAGTACTAGATGATGTTTTAATTACATTTCTGCATGTCTGTGTATTTATATTTATCATGTATTCTGCTGTGCATATGAATTAATGTTAATTCCATGGATTATTTATGTCAGCAGTAATTTTGTGCTGACTCTGAGTTTAAATGCGTTCAACCTGTTTTAAATGCATGTTATTAATTAAGCACAAAATGACGTTGTTCCGCAAAGTAGTGTCTGCCCGGCCAGTGGGTTGGATGACGGCCGGGGGAGCGTTACAGAATGGTATCAGAGCATTACAGTATGAAAGAGTGTTACATCTCCGCTCTCATTTCGTGCCGAAAATAATCCGGATCACAAAAATAGTTAACAACTGTTTAGAGGGTTATCTATGTTTCTATTATTTAGAAAATAAATCATAATGGGTGAAGTGGATTCCTCTAGCAAAACGATGGTATAGTACCACCTATCACACATCTACTAAGATATCCCCATTTAAAGCCATTGACAGATATCCAACTCCTAGAATCTCGTATCTTTTGCAGGACCATTCCTATAATCTCACGTTGTTGCAACCTCACACATTTCATGATAAGGTCCTAGTACTATAACCATTTGTAGGCTCAAAAGTGAAAGTGAGGGTCTATAATGGTGTCCACCAAATCATTATAGTCTAGCGTTAACATATAAATCCCTCAAACATGGAAATTCTCACCCACGATGAATTGCCAAAAGTTGTGTAATGTAACATAAGTAACATAAATGGAAAAAAGACAAGAAAGCAGAACCATTGTCATCAACAATGATCACTAGTTCCTTCAAAAGATCATATCTATTAAATTTATTTTCCATAACATCCAATCTTAACACATGTAATACTAAAAAAGAAAATAAAAAAACATCATTCTCTTTCCAGTAGAAAATTAGCTCATTATATTAGTGAAAATATAATATTTTAACATCTTCAAGACCTCACAAGAGTTCATATCAGAACTAGTCTAGAGACCATGCTCAAACAAAACAACTACACCCACATCCTAGCAGGCAGGCTGCAAAAAGAGTTACAAAAAACAAGGCAAAAAACCCCAACAGAAACCAGAAAAGAAGCTAACACTAGTAGTCGCACGCCCTCTAAGGACCTCGAAATGTTTTCCCAACACCTCTCACCCCAAAAGGACCTCAAAGTGTAAACCAAAACACCGCACACCCCCAGTTTGGACCTCAAAGCTTTGGTCCAAAACCTCAGTTATGGAAACCTCAGGCAGGCAAAAACGTGGCTCCAAGTCTCCTCGGCCTCTAAACAATAGCTGTAAAGAGGAAACGCCGCCACCCGCAGAAAGGTCCTCTTCGCGCCCATATCTTGACGCTACACTCAAAGACCAACACTGCCACCGCCTGAATCCTCCCCCGCTGCCACTACCGAGACCCTAGAACTGTCCATTCCCGCCCTCCCTGGAAGGGTCTTAAGCCCGCAAACGCCTACCGCCAAGGAGGCCAGGGATGCAACTATCAAAAGCTAGCCGCAAAGCTTGCCATTCCGGAGCCCTAATCAACTCTCAAACCCACAACTCAGTCTGTTCCTCGCTCGCAGAGCTCGATACCTATTGAGAGTTCAAATGCTGAAGCAACTCACTCTGTTCCTCGCTCGTAGTGCCCGCCCAGTGGTGTCAAGGAGAGACATCATTCTCACAATAAAACATCATATGCAATATAATAACAATGGTACATCCACAACCATCTAATGCTCAATAGTATATCAATACTAATCCAACTAATAGTGGATTACCTTTAATACACATGCAACCATCAACCACCTTTCTTCTATCAAAACTATAACAATATTACATCCACAACCATGTAATGCTCAATAGTATATCAATACTAATCCAACTACCAGTGGATTGCATGCATTTAATACGCATGCAACCATCAACCACCTTTCTTCTATCAAAACTAGGATTGTGTGTTCCTATAATGCTTTGTCGATACTATCAAGCTGTGTCATTAATTATAAGTTGTTGTTTATGGGTGATGAGTAATGACCCTTTATTTATATTTTTATTAACATAGGACCACCTTAATCCTCCATCAAAACAAAGAGGTCAATAGTTAATCAAAAGATGATAAACTACATCACAAAAAATATAAAAAAGATAAAAGAAACTTAAACCAAAAAAATGCAATTTATAATTGTGATTATTGGGTATTATGAATTTTTATTCATTATTTTATCATTTTTAAATCTCTCATATTTTTGTTATTTTAATGTTTGACTTTTCTTAATTTAAAGAAAAGAAATACCAACATAAAATGAAAACACCATCAAAATAATTAAATCACACCATCCTGTCATGGATGGTGTGTAAAATGTCCAAATAGGCAAAAGCATTAACCAAATTTAGAAAAAAACATGTCGGTGCTAAATGCATTCAAAGAGTAATGACCTTATAAATATCATCCATAAAGTGGAGGACTCCTCACAAAACTTTGTTTTACTTAGAGTGATATTTCCAGATTTATAAGAACGGTAAGTAGGGTACTCTGAATCGGTTCAGAGTAAGAGTAAGGGTTCTGTTACAATATATGGTGTTCCAGTCAATTTAGAGCTTTATAAAGTTTCTGAGAAAAAATAATGGAGGAGGGAGGTATGGAAGTCAGGGTAGTGGGGAACTACGTGCTGGAGAAGCGGATTGGATCCGGGTCCTTTTCTGTGGTGTGGCGCGCCAGGCATATTCACCACCAGGATAATAAATTTGCAGTCAAGGAAATTAGTACTGGGAAACTCTGTCGGCAGTTGCGAGACAGACTAATGATGGAGATTGATATTCTGAGGCAAATTAACCATCCGAACATTGTAGGACTGTATGACATTGTCAATCATCCACATCAAATTTTTCTTGTTATGGAGTATTGTTCTGGTGGTGATTTAGCTGCATATATTAAAAGTAATGGAAGGTTGTCAGAAGCTGTAGCGAGACATTTTATGATCCAACTTGCTGCTGGGTTAAAAGTACTTCGCGAGAAAAATCTTATACACAGGGACCTGAAACCACTGAATCTTCTACTTTCAAGTAATGACAGGAATGCGGTGCTGAAAATTGCAGACTTTGGTTTAGCAAGACCCATCCAACCAGAAGGATTAGCTGAAACTCTCTGCGGTTCACCTTTGTACATGGCTCCAGAGATTATGCAGTCCGGGAAGTACGATGCCAAGGCAGACTTATGGAGCGTGGGTACTATTCTATTTGAGCTTGTCACAGGAAATCCGCCATTTTCTGGCAAATCGCAGATGGACTTATTGCACAACATTATGAAATCAAATGATCTGCACTTTCCAGTTGATATTGTTGGAGATCTTCCCGATTGCATTGATTTATGTAAAAAGCTATTGCGTCGAAATCCAATCGAGCGATTGTCATTTGAAGAGTTTTTCAATCACAGGTTTATGCAGGTCCAGACAGTTGGGCCTATAGGTCATCGTGAGGATAATTCAATGGGGTTTCCAGTCAATTCAGTTGTTGAAACTGCAGAGGGATCCGTTAGGCCTGTAGGTCATCATGGGAATAAATCAATGGGGTTTTCAGGCAATTCAGTTGTTGAAACTGCAGAGGCATCAGTTAGGCCTATAGGTCATCATGAGGATAATTCAATGGGGTTTCCAGGCAATTCAGTTGTTGAAACTGCAGAGGCGTCACAAGATGCAGACTGCTTACCTTGTAAAAAAAATTCCCCAGCTAGTAAAGAAGAGGCCTCTGATAACCTAGACAGAGCTACTAACTATATGGAATGTTGTAGTTTCAGCTACAAGCTTCAAGGGTCATTTGAAAGTACCCCACTTGAAGGCGTTCAAGCAGCCAATGTGGAAGAACCCGTGGACAAAATTTCCACCATAAGAGAGGGGAATTCACTCGAGTGTATTGAGAAGAAGAAGGCTGGTCTTGTCAAATATGCAAAAGAGACCATTTATTCCTTTCTTGATGCCTATGGACTACAACATTCCGAAAGTAAAGCTGTTCAAGGGTCATTTGGAAGTGCCCCACTTGAAGGCGTTCAAGCAGCCAATGTGGAAGAACTTGTGGACAGAATTTCCACAATAGGATTGGGGAATTCAATTGAGTGTATTGAGGAGGAGAAGAAGGATGGTTTTGCCAAATATGCAAAAGAGACCTTTTCTTCATGGCTACATCATTCAGAAATGACAAAAGAGTCCTTTTCTTCATGGCTACATCATTCAGAAATGACAAAAGAGTCCTTTTCTTCATGGCCACATCATTCAGAAAGTAAAGCAAAGGAAACTCAGAAAAGAATAATTGCATCAGTGCAAGTTTTTGGGACGGAAAATTGTTGGGATTCTTTAAAGAGCCAAAGTTCAGTGCCAATGGAAGCATCGGATAAACCATCAGACCATGCTCCAACAAGGCTTGACTCGTTGCGAAGGTATGCTCCTGTAATCTCTGAGGTAGCAAAGGAGAAACTTAAGGCAGGGCAACAGCTAGAGGCACTGGCAATCCAGCTAGTATGCTTAGCAATACGGAAGCAAGCATTGCTGGTATGCCACAAATTGTCTGCCACACTTACAGAAACTTCTCCCAGTGAGGATCTAGAAGGAGACATCCAGAGGGCAGCATCTTCTTGTTCAGAAATGGAACAAGAATTTTTGAGTGCGGTTGAAAGTGCCGAGGAACTTTCCAGTCATCTTGGACCATTGGACAACAATGCAGAAATGCCAGATGCAATGGAGATTGTATTTCAGACAGCATTGGCATTGGGAAGGAAAGGCGCAGTGAATGAACTATTAGGAGCGATGGATAATGCAACGGCTTTATATTTGAAATCGATAACTTTACTGTCATTTATTTTGGTTGAAGCGTCATCTCTAGAACTCATTCCGCCTTTTTCTCTGAGTATTTTTGATCGGCAACGACTTCATCGATACATTGATCGCCTGACCCACCATAAGCAGTCTATAGCACACAGCACTGTTCTTGTTAAGCAAACCCTGTAAATATCTTGGCACACAGCACGGCCCTTGTACAACGTGAATGTTTTCTCAATTATGTGTTAATTATGTGTTGATCATGTCGGGCCTTGTATATGTGTTATGTGTTGATCATGTCGGGTCTTGTATATGTGTTATGTGTTGATCATGTCGGGCCTTGTACTTATTTCTGACTTTATTAATGTCTCATGTAGTATCAAATTGATTTACTTAATCTTTTCAACAATTTTTTTTCTTTTTAAATGCATTTTTTGTGGTGTTTTCCATCATTCCTTATTGTTTTTATATGACATTCAAGGGTGATTGTGGAAGATACCCAAAATGAGTTTTGATGTTTTTGGATGTTTTTTTATTGTAACCCTTCAAAAGATAAACTTATGTCTTGTTGACTAGTTGTGTCTTCCTATTTGTCTATGGATGAAAAATGATAAATCTTTTCAACTTGATGTTCATATTCTCCCAAAGTATAATCCAAAAGATAAAACTATGATAATGAAATAATCTTTTTATTGAATAACTTTCATTATAACTTTCAAGACTAATTCCCTTAATCTTTTCTCTCTTTCTAGAAATATGTTCTCTCTCTTAATATTTTCCCATATAAATTTAGATTGAAAATAGAAATTTAGATTGAAAATAAAACATGTTTTTAATAGAGTATATTGTTAATCTTTTCCTTTCTGTTTCTAACATACCATAGTGTTTAGATGCAAGCATTTATCCATTTTTGCACCACATGCTTAAAGCTATAAATAGTGTCTAAAATGCCTACTTATTTTTATAATTCTTTTATTATTATATATATTTGAAATGACACTTGAAAGGTCGGTTTTACATTTTTGTTGATTTGATTTTTGCATTGTTATTAACATTACAAGTTGTGATAAATAAATAATGAAGTGATTTCTTAAGATGCTATTATACATTTTTTAAGATGACATTAGTGATTGTTTCTAACATTGGTGAAATGATTAATGAGAGCTTGATATACATAGAAAATAGAAGATAGTCTAAGGGGTTAGCTTAATTGGAAAAACTTATCACAACTTATGTTATAGAATTTGTACTCTGGTTTCATTAAGAAATCTCCAAATAAAAAGTTTTCATCTCATTTTAAAATCCGAATCCACTTAAAAGGATCTATAGAAACTTTTCACGATTTCTATCGCAAAACCCTTATTCTAATCTTGTCAAGAAAATCTACAAAAAAACTTATTAGATATGCCCCTCACAACAACCATGAAATACTTGCACCTTTGAATAACTGTGTAACTAAAGAATATAGGTGCATTACATAAGTTAGGTTTCTGTGTAAATTCTATGAGATTCATAGGTTAGGTTTTTATGTAAATTATATGAGATTCATTGAATTTGAAAGGTGTATTCCATGCATTGAATATACCCATTTATATGTGTTAGTATACTATATAATTAAAGAATATAAGTGCACTCTGAAGGTTGGGTTTCTGTGTAAATTATATAAAGTTTATTGAATTTAAAAGGTGTATTCCATGCATGCATTGAGTATGGACATTTATATGTGTGTCCTTATATCTTTATGTACAAGGTTAGTTGATTTTAAAGCATGTATTACATGCATTGAACATACACATTCATATAAATTTATCATCTAATTTCCCTCTTAAATATAAATTTCTCATTTAAATTTATTTTGAAATTTAAAAGGATTTATATTGATGATTTAGCATATTAATTTTTTATTTAAATTTGTTTTGAAAGTAGAAATTTATCCCTTACATTTATTATGAAGTTTAAAAAGATTTATATTGATGGTTTAGTTGATGGGTAAATAGATATATTTTATTACGGTGTTTAGATAGATAAATTGACTTTATTAAATATGTATAATGGTTATATATAATTCGATACATTGTATATTTTGTGTGTTAATAGAGTTATGTATGTAACAATAAGATCTTAATCATGGACTTGATCTATTCCACTATTGTGTCCTCTTAGTTCTAAATCAAGAGCCAACTCTCAACCATTTGCTTCTTGTGCATATCATTTTCTCAACCAACCTTGTCCCTATATCTCTCACTAGATCCTCTTAAAACATTGATTTCCAATCTCTAGTATGCAAATTGGACCTAGTTTACCTAATTTTGTGGTTGAGGTGCACCTTTCCTCCCATGGATCCTTTAGTTGTTGTTCCCATCTCCCTCTTTCACGTCTCAACCTATGTGAGTTGATTCTTAGTTGTTCTATTCCTTTGTTTTCATGAAATGAGACATTAATATTCAAGTATTTTTGGGTTCTTATCTCCTCATGTCTGTGGAAGTTGTATATGTAGTATTCTCGTAGTACTATTTTTTCTTTTGATATGTTTTCTTGTTGCATTCTTGTATGTGACTTTCAACACCTTTCAATCCTATGACCACTTTACTTCTTCTCTCACCCACTTTTCCCCCTTAAGCTTGGATCCTTCTTTCTCCTTTTTAACGCAACTTGGTTAATTTTAACTAGAATCATGTTGCTATTAATTGTTTCCATTTTCTATTTATACATAATCACTTTTCTATGTGTCTCCAATTCCATTGAGTACCTCATATGAGATGGTCCTTTTTACTCTTAAATAACTTGTTATCAATGATTTTTGTAGTTTCTTTATCTAATTATATATGTATATGTGTTTTTGGATATACTTGATCACCATTTCACATCTAATTTTCAATTGAAATAATGTCTTCCACCCTTATCATATATTATTTTTTTCCCCTCATAATTCATAGCATAACTTCCGATTTGTCTCTCAACCTTCTGTCATGGACATTGACTAAATATATCATCATCCAATAGAAATAATTTCCTTTTCATATACAACTATACTTATCCCATTTTGGCTTCCCTTCCAAATTGTAAGTTCTCACCATTACTAATTTACTTTCTTTACTCTCTTCATTTCATATATGTTATCCTTATTGTTGTTACTTACCAAATCACCTTTTCATGTGAAATAGATGTCCCTTGTTTATTTACATTCACTTTGCCATATCCCTATGGCACATATATCCCCATAGACTCAAGTATATATGCCCAGTTGGTATTTTCATTTCCAATATCATTTTTTTTTTAATTTTGAATTTTCCATCACCTTTAAGATTTTTCTTTCAATTCTCTCATTTAGTTTGTTCCCTCCTTGTATGTAGATCTTTTCATCTTCTTCAAGCTACAAAGGTTCCCACCTTCCATGCAACCAAAAACAAACATATGCCCTTACTTGGAACAACAAATTAAAAGCAATATATAAACATATATACTCTATCATATATACTTTTAAAAACCTTTTTAATTGTAACCATTATATTGTTATACAATACAATAACACTTTCATATCCACACAAAGATTCCTCTTCGAACATTTTCACTACATCCAATTACCAATTTGCATTACTCTTTTATAGTACATGTTATTAATTATTCTTGTTTCCCATTTTATGTCTTCTATTACTTTTTTCAATAATTTTTTCATTCTCATTGTTTATGCCACATTGCACAAACACTTTTCCACTATAGTTGTATCATTCTTCCTTTTACTACTAATGATGATTTAACTTGGTTTTATCCTAATTACATACAAATACACATAGTGATAACTATACCAAACTTTGCAATGTCAAGTAAAAATCTAATTACATCTTTACATACAATAATTGCTTTGCATAGTTTACGCATTTTCCATTTTCTGTACATGAATTCCAATCATCACACTAATAACTAGAGCATTCAATTCTCTCTCATATCAATGTAAGAAAACATGTTATCCACCTATATCAAATTCATAAAAACCATTCTATAAACCAATCATCTAAGATCTATATTTTTTTTTAAATTAGATTCTAAGAATGTAAAAATATGAAAGTTCACTCCAACATCCTTAGCATACCAAAAAAAATACCCACTATCTCAAGTGCTTTGGAATCATTCACTTTTTCACCTCATCACCTTGTAACAACCTATTTTTTTTGGTACCTTCAGAAACTATTGCTTGTTATTCGATTTATAGTAACTTGTAATAACCTATTTTTTTTTTACCTTCAAAGGTAGTTGCTAGTTATTCATTTTATAGTAACTTACAATTATTTATGTCTGTACTAGATCTAGTGTTTGCATTGCATGTCCTTTCGTTGTGTTTTCATTTTATGTACAAGTGTGCATATACTAGAAAAGTGATGATTGAATTCTCACTGTGAGAACAATTGACTGGGGATGTAACTCACATGGTAGAGCGCTTGCTTTGCATGAAAGAGGTATGGGGTTCGATACCCCTCATCTCCATTTTCCCACGTTCGTTTTTGTATTTGATTTGTAACATCGATGATATATCATAGAGCTTGCACTATTAATCAATTCACTGCCTTTAATTCACTATCCTTCATAGTGAATTGGCACTGAGACCTCAGTTTGGAGAGCATCAGACTGAAGACCTTAAGGTCGTGACTTTAAGGTTGTTTGTTTGATCCATGCTCAACTCAAAATAAAGTTGAAAAAAGAGACTACATTTTATATATATGATGGAATCTGTGGTGTTCGATCCATGCTCACCGCATTCCACAAAAGATGGTTTGTAATAGTTTTCAATGATGTAAATAATGTGCAACTGAAAATTATTATCACACAGAAGACAACATTTCATAAACAGGGATCTATGGCACAATGGTAGTGCATCTGACTCCAAATCAGAAGGTTTTGTGTTCGATTCATGTCGGGTTCAACCACAAATGCTTTAAAAGTTGTGATGATTATATCAAAGAGCATTATCTAACTGTTCTATGTTTTTTTTTTTATTGGAATTCAACGATATAAATTTGGACGAAATCACATTTTTTTGTTGTTTAGATTCCATTTATGAATGTATACATGGATTCAACACTCTTTTTATAAATGCCACTCTTTTTATGAATTGTGTGGCTCCTCTTACAATTACACTTGTTGTGTGCAAGATGAGATTGTCATCCATGAACCACATGGAGATTGTCATACATGAATCACATGGAGATGACTATATTAAAGAGCATTATCTAATTGTTCTATGTTTTGTTATTTGGACGAAATCACAATTTTATGTTGTTTAAATTCCATTTCTGAATGTATAAATGGATTCAACTTGTTGAAAAACCCTTGGGGCACTTGAATTATATAGACTTAGCCACTCAAATCTACAGATCCAACATTTTGTTGCTGGATTTTGGAAAAATCAAACAGAAAAAATCTCCTAAAAAACCAAAACGTAGAACATTTAGACTATGACATATTAAAGTTTTTAGAAATTTATATATCTTTATGAACCAAAAAAAAGTGGTTAGATTAAAGTTTTTAAGGATTGATATACTTACAATGAAGTTGCTAAATTTAGCATATTTGATGAAACTTTCCAAAGTGTTAATCAATATGATAAAAAGGAATGGGAGCAATGGGCAGCCTTGACTTCTCTTATTACCTTAAAAATTTGAAGGTTCCCCATTTTCCATAATTACAAAGAGGTCATTGAGATGTATCCATGAATTTGATCTATCATCATATAGTCAAAACTAAAGGGCTAAAGAGTTTTTTTGAACTAAATATCAATTGACCTTGTCATTAAACTTTGCTAGGTAAATTTTAGGCTTCATTTCTCTACCTTTTCTCCTTTTTAATAATGTATGGATTCTTTGGCGATAATGAGAATATCCATTATTTACCTTACCGTGTGTTGCATAAAAATAACTCAGTTATATATATATATATATATATATATATATATATATATATATATATATATATATATATATATGACAAATCTCGAGTGTTTTGGTTTTCATTCTTAACACACTTAGATTTTTAGGTTGTTATTATGTACTCTTATCACCACTTACTATATATTACAAGTACATAGCTATGTACTCTTATCTTGATTGAAAATCACTTTTTCACTTTCATTGTTGAAACATTGCTTCCTCTTATAAATTGTTTGTGATAATCATCTTTTAATCATTCTCTTCCATCGTAACCTTCTTGGCTTTGTTGGCTTAGTGTGACCAAGTTGTATAGTTCAAATAATTTTCTCACAAACTAAAGAATGGTGAACAACCAAGGTCCCCTTCAAGACCTTATCCTAGATTGCTCCTTTTACCTAGATTTTGAGCAATTTTTAGTGTTCAAGTTTGCACTCTATAGTTTATGTTGTGCACTTCACTCCTAGCATATTATCTAAATAGCTTCTTCAATTAATTTGATAAATTTATTTTGTTCTTTCATAGTCCAAACATTTCTTCCATCAATTGACTATTGTTTATGATAATTTCTTTTTAGTCATGCTCCTTAGTTTCCTTGGCTTAATGTTACCAAGCCATGTAGTTTAATCGATTTACTCAACAATCAAGGGATATCATGGAATCAATGTATCAAGATCATAACATTTTCATAGATCAATAATACCATAACTTAGATGCTTCAATGGTATCATAGCTCAAACACTCTTTCAATCTATCATTATTTGCCATCTAAAAGTACTTTTCATATTTGACACTCAACCTGAAAGTTTATTTTGGTACAATTAATACTTGATGCATGTGGTCAATCCTACTCCCCCAATGGACACTTTAGCACATTCAATGCAACTCAAAATGGTAGAAAACAATAGTGTCAATAGTTCCTTGGGTCCTAAAGCTACAAGTTCTATCTAAACAACATGTTTTGCTAGTTCATCACACCTTTGGATCTTCTAGAAAACATTTCTTGAAAATGGACAATCGACTGGGAGGTCGACTGAGCGGGTCGACTAGGAGGTTGACTTAAGAGTCAACTAGGAGACCAACTAATATTTTGACTAGTTAGGTAGTTAGAAAAAAATAGTTAACTAGGGAACAAAATAAGGAAAAAATTAAGGAGGTCGTTATGTGCTCTAACTGACCTATGTGGACCTTGAAGGTTCCCTATTTTCCATAATCATTTAATCCTCTGATTCTCCAACATGGTATTAGAGCTAGTGGTTTGAGATCTAGTCTGTTGTCTACAAGTTTTTTGGAGGTTGTCGACATCCTAACAAGTCATATATGTCTATTAGATTGAATCAAGGTTTTGACTTGCAGGCCATATCTAGGATTAGATCAATAGGTCGACACTATGGGTTACAAGATATATCTCGTGGTTTGAATGGGAACAATTACGGAATTTGGGCACAATATATGAAAACCTTGCTAAAGTGAAAAATGTTGTGGCAATTTACCAAGATTGCAGTTCCAAAGCCAAAGGATGACTAGTAGAAGTTTGTCATTGATGGGAAGAAGGATGAGACTATGAGAGTCGTAATGACCTACAACTCTAGAGATATTCACTTTGAACATATAAGCATGATCAATTTCTCAAATGCTATTTGGAAGAAGTTGAAGACTCGATTTGATAAAACCAATGAAACTTAGGGTATGTAGATTGAGAAAGAGTTGTTCTCTCTAGACCCTCTATATTTTTAAAGAATTGAATACTATCTAGCCCATTTGAAGGATCTTTAATTGAATTTGGTTGAATGTGAAAATAATTTTGGCAAGAAAGATGGTTAGTTCATAGAATTGATCCAGCTAAATATGAAGACATTATATGATGTGTTATGTTTGATGTTTCATGCCAGTTGGACCACTCAAAAATACTATGGTAAGGATTATATTGTAGATTTTAACCTTGTACAATTAATTAATACAAATGGATTCTTAATAAAAACATAAAATATACAATGGCACACACACATTACACAGATATTTTACCCTGGAAACCCAAACTAGGAAAACCAACAACCTATTTAGAGCCACACCTCTAATCATTTATTCATTATCTTTCTTCATTGTTTACAATAATATATATATATATATATATATATATATATATATATATATATATATATATATATATATATATATATATATA
>ML777782.1:683510-701319 GCA_009831015.1 Picea engelmannii
AATATATATATATATATATATATATATATATATATATATATATATATATATATATATATATATATATATAGGATCCAACGACATCCAAAACCCCTACAACATTGACCTGAATTCGTTAACAACCCTAATTTCTTAACCATAATTAGAAAATCATCGATGAAATCCATGTGCCAAAAAATTTCTCAAAATCGATGCAAAAAAAACACCAATATTTTTTTTGGGGGATCCACTCTTCTATGACCCCCCCATGCGCCCGGTGCAACACAGATACTAGGAAGCCCCTCTATGCTTAAATAATAAGAGTGAAGGGAGCTCTAACTGGATAGTTCATAAGGGAGAATACTTGCTAAGGTTTTGCAAATGGGGTAGCAAGCTAAGTGGGCTTGATTGTGGGGAAAAACTCCACAGTTAAGCGCGCTTGAGCCAGAGGCGTCTTGGGATGGGTGACCACATGGGAAGTCTTTGTTATTGGGTGCAAGCCCCAGAAGTGATGATTTATTCTATGGGATTCATTTCATTGGTTTCAATCCCACTTCTTCACCCCTATGAGCATCACCCGATGCAATGAGTGCTAAGTGGACTATTCAAATCATGAGAATTATTGGTTAGTTGTGACTAATACTCATGGATATGGGTCATATATTAATGACTTACTCTATGCAATTAATCTCGAAAATGATATCTAATATGTTTCACTGCGGAAGCCCCTCTATGCTTATATACTAGGTTTGTTTGTGAAAAGAATGTAAAACATACCCAACATTCTCCCACTTGTTGTTTTCTTTTAATATAGAGGGTTACATGATTACATAGTCAAAAATTTGGGGAAACAATGCCCATTGTTTCTCTACACTAGGAGAACTTCTCAGTTCTCACAAACTTTGTCAAGGAATCTGCAACATTCTTCAAAGTTTCCACCTTCATCAACAACATCTTCTTCTCTTCAACCATGTTTCTCACAAAGTGATACTGAACATCAATATGATTTGTCTTTGAATGATAAATTGAGTTAGTCACTAGGAATATTGCACTCTGACTATCACAATCTATCCTTACAACTTTTTGTACCAACTCAATACCTGAACACAATCTTTGTAACTGTTAACACATAGGATGTACAAGTCTTGGTGTCATGATGATGGTGTCATCCTTAGTAAGAGATGAATTGTATTGGTCATAACTACTTAGTTTAAGTTCACCATCAAGTGTTAAATCCAAGGAAAAGGTCCTAAAATATTTACTCGACCACCTAAAGTGTCTTCTCGGTTGTTAAACCTTATGTGATGCAAACTCTTCTAGAAGTTCGCAACATTCCAAAAATAAAGCATGTGAAAGTCTTTTTATGATTATGATCTTGTAAAAAGGTCTAATGATGGATTTTAGTTTTTCAGTACCATCACATCATCAAATAACTCGAAATGGTCATTTTCAAAAGGAGGATTTATCATTTTGATCTTCATTTCTAATCGCAAAAGGTGCACTGCAGACTGACATTGCGAACTCATTTCTTGTAGAAGAGTCTTCTAAAGATTTGATAATAAAGTTTGAGTGGTGATGTGGGTTTTTCTGAAATGTTTTGTGGAGGAGAATGATATTGGTATTGACCTTTTGACCAAATTTCAGCCTGACCCAGTTTGGAACTTGAGAGATAAAATTAAAACACCAGTGCGCTACAAACTGGCGCTGTAAACTCTCTATTTTGCATAGTTTTTGGATATTCACCTTGTTTGGAGGTTTCCACCTGTCAATAAGGGTTTGAATGACTTCTCAGAAATCATTTAGATGCTAAATGACACCTTCACCTAAGATTTATCTCCATTAAAACCTCATGCAGTGAGTTGGCAACATATTTATTAATGACTTCCAACAACTTTCTGACAATTAGCAGTTTGTTGGATTCTTGTCTCTTTGACTATTGCCACCTATCTCCAAGGCCTAGAATCCAATGAAAGAGATGGGTTTCGACCTCCTAAGCATAGTTTGGATGTGATTTTATATTTAATGGGTGAGGGGAATCAATAATAGGGATTCATGATCCAAGATAGGAGAGAGCTAGATGAGCAGTTTAGTTGCTTATGTGTAAGCCTAAGGTCCTTTTTGTAATGACATTTTATGCCATTAAAGATTCATGTGATTTGTTATCAGATGGTATTCTTTGTTTTCTCATTTCTTTGCTATATTCTTGCTTGAATATATTGCAGTTTTTGAGTATCATAGCTTCCATTGATTGATGGATTCATGAACAACATAGGATGTATTGTAGCTTCCCCATTAAATCATTGTTAATTGTTTAAGAAATATTTTATCTGTTGTAGAAAGGATCTCTATACAATGTATGTTATTCTTTTTTTCATATTCACTATGATTATACTCATCATTATATATTCCTTTTTTTCTGATATATAGTTTGATTTCCTTTGATCTGTAGAATGTTATGACTCCATGCCCAATGGAATGCCTCTGCAAGAATTTGCTTCCCTCTCCCTTTCTTTCCCATTCTTGTTGATCTACCTACTCAAAACAATTTAATCCATTTATATTCTGATGGGCACTGGGCTTGCACTTACAACAATCTAAGTGTGACTCTCAGTGCTAACAGTAACCATACTGCATCCTTGCTTCCTTGCTTGCATGAGTCACTGCCATGTATTCAACTTCTATAGTTGAGAGTGCCACTACAACCTGTATTTTTCTCATCCAACTTATTGCTCCTCCAAACAGGTTAAACACACACCCACTTTTAGATCTTATGCGATCCATATCTCTAGTCCATTTTGCATCAACAAACCCATTCATGTACATTCTTGGTATTCCTTGGTAGCACAATCCATAACTAGTAGTGCCACACAAATACTTGAAAACCCTCTTTACTATTGTTCAATGCTCCTTCCCTGGTTTTGAAATATGCATGCTTAAAACTCCCACTTCATGTGCAATTTCTAGTCTAGTTTAGACCATTTCATACATCAAACTTCCAACCGCACTAGCGTATGGAACACATGACATGTCCTCTTCCTCTTCCTGTGTCTTGGGACACTGATCTACGAATAAATTTACACTTACATGAATAATAACCTTGACTGGTTTACATTCCTGCATATTAAACCTCTGCAATATTGTCTCAACATATTTCCTCTGATTTAACTAGAGTTTCATATCTTCCCAATCTATTTTAATTTCCATGCCCAAAATGAAATTTGCAGCACCAAGATCCTTCATGTCAAATTTAGAGGGAAATTGAGTTTTCACATCCTGGATAATCTCCTTGTCGTTTCCTATCAACAACATATCATCCACATACAAGACCAAACAAATAAGACCATCAGTGATCAATTTGAAAAACACACAGTAATCGACTTTGCTCCTTGTGAATCCAAGTCCCACCATATAAGTATAATTTTTTTATACCACATCCTTGGTGATTTCTTTAACCCATATAGAGAATTTTTTAACCTTCATACCAACTCTTTCTTTCCCTTCACCGCAATGTCTTTTGGATACTTCATGTAGATTTCTTCTTCCAGATCCCCATGTAGGAATGTTGTCTTCACATCCATCCATTCTACTTCAAAATCAAAAGCAATAGTAATAGATAAAATAAACCTAATAGAAGTTAACTTGGTAGCAGGAAAAACAATTTCACCAAGTCAATTCCCTCTACCTGGGAATAACCTTTTGCTACTAATAGAGCCTTGTATTTCTCCAATTTGCCTTCTGCATTCAAATTCTTATTAAACACCCATTTGCTGCCAATGGGATTTATTCCTGTCTGTAACTCCACTAGATCCCAAGCCTCATTCTTGTCCAAGGTTTCCATTTCTTTAACCATGACCTTTTCCCAAAGTTTTCCATCCTCAAAATCCACTACTTCTCTAACAGTCCTAGGATAATCATTAGTAACAAATAAAGAAAAATTTGAATGGATATCAGGTGGAGTATACCTTTCTGGTTTCCTTCTTTTTGAACCATTCTCCTCAATACTAGAGTACAAGGATTTTCTTCTTCTAATTCCTATTCTTATGTAGGTTTTGATTCATTATCCTTCAATTCAGACTCTATTTTCTCGGGTTCTTCTTGTAATTTCCTTGGTCTGAAACCCTTTGTAATTGTACATATAGGATGGCGAGTCATTGATACCAACTGTAAATGTAAACTGTACATATAGGCTGGTGAGTCGTTGGCACCTAGTTTTGGTGTTGCATGCACTTGAGCAATACACAAAGTATTGTTATCAAATACAAGGTGCAGACATTTCATAGTGTTGCATGCACCTAGGTAAGTGTGGACATTTCACAGGGTTGCATGCACTTGGGTAAGTGCACGAGAATGACCTGGGAGTGCACATAGAGTTGAGTTATGCATATGTGTATATATGACTGTATATGTATTGAGGTCAGAGAGCCTGTGTGGTTATGAGGCTGGTGAGTTGGGACACATATAGGATAGTGCACCTATCCATGTAAATATAATAATGGTTATTAATATAAAATTACATCGTTGCGCATAGACTGACTCAAAAGAAAAGAGATGGGGGGGAAACTCCACCCAAAAAGGGAAAATGGGGTGGGATGTAAGTCTTAGGGAATAATTTATAATATTTCTAGAAAAGTGTAATGTTGGATAATTATTTTATCCTAAGTTCTTGAGGGTAGGGAATGAGTCACCAAGTGGCTTAAACTACTTCTGAAGGTGACAAGTGTCAAGTTGAAGGCATGCAATATATATTGTTGGACTTAGTGTATTTTGGGGAGGCTCATATATTATTGAGAGTTCATTATTGGGGAAATTATTATTGATGTTTGAGGCCCTCGTGAGTAGAAGGGGTACGGACTGTATGGAAAATACGATTATTACCTTATCTGCGTCAAGAATTTTGTAAGGAGTTGTGGAGGCTATAATCAGAGTTTACTGTCGAAGAGACGGACTGTCAAGCCCATGAGTATTCTCTCTCGGTGAGAAACTAGTTATTAATAAGTGGGTTGTCAAACTTGTGATCATACTCTCCAGGTGATAGTTTTGTTGAGAATTGTTCCTTGGTGCATTGAGCATTAGTCAAAGGGCTCAGAAACTTCATGTCCAACCCCTTGCTGGTAACCCTGGAAGGGAAGTGGGGAAGCCGAAGGAATTTTGAGCATAGAAGAGACACACTTCCTTGGGTATGACAAGTGCATGGGAAATGAGGGACTATAGGCTAGTTGCAACAACGGGAACCAAGGATTGAAAAATATTGTTAAGAATCAGACCATAGCTTATCGCTAGGAACCCTTTTTCCCTGGTGGAGTTAAGCCCTAGCTCAGGGGTGACCTATTTTTGAAATATTATGAGCAACAAAGTCTATGTCTGGGAGGAACATCCGAGTTCTGCACACAATTGGTGACTTTCTTAAGAGATAAGTGTTATTATGTGCTTGTCTTGTTTACTGTGTGCATATTTATCTATGTTTGATATGGTTTAATTCTTGTATGTTGTCACATATAAGTAATTGCTATTATTTTGTTTAATGTATCTTGTACATGTAAGTATGGTGCTATTAGTCATTATTGTAGTTGTGCATGAGTATGATAAATGTTGATAGTCTTTCTTGTTAAGTTAACCTTGTGATTTTGGCTATGAGTCTTCAAAAAGAGGTTTGAATAACTGGGTGCATGGGAGAGTAGATTGTGTGCACCAGAGGATGGAACTCATTTGGGCATTCATGGAATTAGATCTCATGCATAGGAAAATCAGAATTGGCATGTGGCATTAGGGTGGTTGTGCACACAATAATGTTGTGTGATCAATACACTAGTGCACAATTGTTTGAGTTATTTTCGTTGCTTAGTCTAGTGCAAATGTGAAGTGGGGGTGAGATTCCTTATAATTTTTCCTATAAGTGGTTGACCCTTGTCAATGGATGTGCAAGGAACAACACAATGAGTTCTCTTTTGTTTTAAAATGGGTTGGGTCCTTCTTTTAATTTTTAAAATTAAAATTAAGTTATGGGTAAATCCTTATCTCAAATTGCCTTGTTGTTAAACTGTACCTATAAAAGACTTAAATTTATTTCAATCTAAAAGTGAATTTAGGTGGGAGTGTGTGTATAAATATAAAACCTAGATGCATCGAAACCCTCCAGTAAACAAAGAAGGTTATTTGTTCAATGGTTATGAATAACTAATTCTAAATGCGAACACTTAAGACTCTAATTAAATGGTAATTGTCTTTAATTATTCTGTTAGTAGTTTAACCATGATGGTTAGAGTAGACCTCATGTATTACCTGGATATTCACTAGCTCTGGCGATGTTACATTTCCCTTCATCTTGTTCTCTTACTCATTCACACATAAATTTGTTGAAGGAGGTGTTGAGTAATTTAGTTCACCCCTTGTTGCAGAATTGGGGTTGGATAGGGTTATCCATTGCCAAGGGATTGAATGGTATTAATACATCATTCAACGGTGTAGACTTAGTTGGAGCTTATCCCTAAAAACCTTATATTATCTTTTTATGTATAATTTTTCACCCATCATGTATGTTAGCAAGCCATTATAGGAACATAGGCCTTAGATGGTTATTTTTACTTTTTGAGTAACACTATTAACAAGGAGGGAAGGGATTCTTAGGTTAGTTGTGGGCAGCTTGAATATCTGATGCGTCTATTAATGTCAAATGGAATTATGAATTTGTGTTTAGATTTTCTACCTGATGTTAAGTTTGTAACTATGTTCTTGAGCTTCTTGTCCTTCCCTAGGAAAATTCCTCTCACTCTTGTATTATTTTATCGAAGAAGATTTAAGTTTAGTAAAGTATATCTTGCATTGCAAAGAATGAATGGTTAGTCTTGGTCGATGAATCTAGTCTTGAATTACCTTTTATTGATTATGTATTTAGCTTACTCGTGCACCTTGATATAATGTAGGTGTGTGATTATTTAAGTACTTAGATTACTTGCGCACCTTGAATAATGTTGATGTGTGATTAATTTAGAAAATAGATTACTTGTGTGCCTTAAAATAAAGTTGATGTATGACTGTTTTAGTAACTAGATTACTCTTGCGTCGTTAATTATGTGAATGTATGATTGTTACTCTCGCGCCTTGGAATTAATGTGATGTATGAATGATTAAGCGATTAGATTTATTTTGCGCCATGAATTAAATTGATTGTTACTCTTGCGGATTGAATCAATGTTGATGTATGATTGTTTAGTAGTTAGATTTCTTTGGAACCATGGGATAATGTTAATGTATGACTGATAATATATACTAGAGTTATGATTTGTGATTGATTAAGGGATTTAGACATCTCCTTGTTCCTCAAAACAATCACTAGCCCTTAGACCATAAGTGGTAAAAATAAATCGGATGAATCATGGGCTTAAGAATTTATTATGTGTCTTGGAGTTCCTAACCATGCATGATCTAGGTGGATATCGGTGGCCACCCATCTTTTCCAACTAGCCCAAAACAATTTTCTGACAATTTTGGCAATTTACTATTTTTAGCAGTTTTAACTTCCGAGGCCATTTTGAGGGCCTAAATGAAGGATTTTCAGGATCGAGATTCTCAATAATATAAAAAGGAATGATTGATCCCCCAAAATGAATCTCATCGATGATAACTTTCCAACGAGCTATCATACACCCAGAACGAAGATCGTACGCAAAAGTTACGACCCCGGGAAGTTGATGTACTAACTTACCCAAACGAGGCCCACATGACTTTTGGCACTTCATCTCCTAGGGTTAGGTTTTTGGATGTCTAGGGTTTTTGAAATTCTTGTTTATTGTAGCCGTCACATCTCTTCTCAAATATAAGCTTCCACCATTCCAGTAAGCTTGTTTCTGCTGCATTTTACAGTTTCAGCTTATTTCCTTATTGAATAGAAAACCAGTTTTGACTGTATCTCAATTATTTTGTGTTAAGCACCTGTTAGTAATATGTATTCATTTCATTCTACTCATAAAATCTGGATCAGTGGTATCAGAGTGGTCTGCTCCTTATTGTCTTAATGCATGTCCCCAATGAGGTCGGAGTACAAAGAGTTGGGTCTCGAGCTTGTTTCTCTTAAGGACAAAAGCTCTCACACACCCAAACGACATCTCATGGTAGGAGAAAAGAAAGATGACGGGACAAGAGATCCTTTCAAACTATTGATTGAGGAAGCCCTCACACAACAAAGGAATGAGACAATGGATAGTTTCATGCAAATCCTTCGACGACTACCAACAGACGATGCATCTTCTTCGAGCGAAGGTGCCACCCCCTTCAAGGTACAAATAAACTTTGATATTCCTATATTTGAAGGTCAGATAGATGCAGATGATGTAGACAAGTGGTTGAATCTACTAGAAGGGTATTTTTCTGTCCATAACTTTTCGAATAGAGAAAAGATTATTGTTGTGCTCCTCAAAGCCATTCCCCATGTCAAATATTGGTGGGAAAATTTCTGTGAGAAAAAGGAAACAGAGGAACCCTCTATATTTACAATCATGACCACTTGGGATTCCTTCAGGGATTCTATTAAGGAACAATACTACCCTGTCGAAAGTTATGACGACTTGTATACCAAATGGACCACACTGCGGAAAGAAAGAGACCAACCAGTGCCATATTTCACGAATACCTTTCATACCTTGCGCACCAAGATGGGTATCAAATATTCAGAGCGACATCTGGTGCTTAAGTATCGCGGTGCTATGAATAGATACATCCAGAACAAAACAAAATTTTTGGACATCTCATCCTTGGGCGTGGCCTACCGATATTCCTTCACAATCGAGCAGAAGCTCAAACAAAAGACACAACAATTTGGGCCTAGGAACCCCTCACAACAAAAGACAGGAAAGGGCGACCCCAACCCACAGAACAAAGGGCAGAGAAAAGATGGACAGTATCAGGACAACCAGTCCAAGGCACAAGCAAAGAAGGACAACAAAAAGACAAATAAAGACACCAGGAAGTGGTGCAACTTCCATAAGAGCCCTTGGCATAACACTGCTGACTACCGCTCAAAGAAGTTGCTGGTGGCCGAAGTGAAAGCCTCTGAATCCGATGTGGGTTTAGACTCTGAGCCAGAACCATAAAAGGGAATATGGATCATTGATGTAGAACCCAGTGCCATCGTTGCTACCACCAAGCTCCAGCCTAGTGAACCAGACGAGACATAAGAAGGAGAACACCTCTTCCATTCACAGTTGTGGGTAAAAGGCACCCTGTTGCACTTCCTCATGGATAACGGTAGCTAGAAGAAACTCATCTCATCAGAGGTCATCAAGTGGTTGGCCCTACTGACAACACCGCATCCACAACCCTACACCATTGGATGTCTCCGCCAAGGAAGCGATCTTCGCATCAGCCAACAGTGCCGACTGTCATATGACATCAAACCCTTCAAAGATGAGGTATTGTGTGATGTTGCGCCGCTCGAAGTTTGTGATGTTCTTTTGGGCCAACCTTATTTATGGAAATGTCATGTTGTATATGAGTCTAGGCCTCGTAGTGGTATTGTTACTTTGAACAGGAAATTGTACAGGATACCCGAGGAAATCCCACATAGTGCTATTTCCTTGATCTCTGCTAAGAAATGCAAGAAGGTCATCTCTCAGATGGGGAAGTTTGGAATCTTCGTGATTCACTCTCAAAATAAGAGAAAGATCACAACCGCATCCAGGGTCTCTACGACCGACCTCTCCACACAACATAAGCAAGTAGATAAGGTCATGGAAGAATACTTAGATATCTTCTCCTCACCTACCAAGGTACCTCCGCACTGCTAGATTAAGCACTGTATCGATATGACCCCCGACGCACCATTTCCCAATGGGCCAATCTATCATCGCTCTCTGTTAGAGAATGAGGAGATCAAGCGACAAATCCAAGAACTGCTCCATAAGGGGCACATCCATCCCAACTCATCACCTTGTGGGAGCCCAATCATGATGGTATAGAAAAAATATGGAACCTGATGACTCTACATTGATTACCGGGCTCTGAATAAAATCACAGTCAGAAACATGTACCCGATTCCCCGAATTGACAACCTCCTTGATTAACTCCCAGGGGCCAAATACTTCAGTAAGATTGATCTGAAGTTTGGCTACCACCAAGTCCCAATAGAATAGAAAGATGTATGGAAAACCACCTTCAAATCAAAGGAAGGCCTTTTTGAATGGTTGGTCATGCCCTTTGGTTTGACAAATGCTCCAACCACTTTCATGAGGATGATGGACGATATCTTGCGACCATTCACCAATAATTTTCTAGTGGTGTATCTGGATTACATTCTCATTTATAGTAAGACTTGGTCCGAGCACTTTCATCATATTCAACAGGTTCTGCACACCCTGCGACAACACAAGCTATATGCCAACTTGGAAAAATGCTCCTTCGGCATGGATAGGGTCCATTACTTGGGCTATATAATTGATCAAAATGGCGTACATGTGGATCTAGCCAAGATCTAAGTCATCCATGATTGGCCAGCCCCAACCACACTCACTTAGCTTTGGAGCTTCTTGGGCCTTACCAATTTCTACCACAGGTTCGTGTTGGGATTCTCCCATATTGCATGGGCCCTTAGCCAAATAACTAGGGGTGGTGGCAAGGAAAAATTTATGTGGGGTCGGTCCCAACATCAAGCGCTTGATGATTTGAAACAACACTTGTGCTCAACCCTAGTACTTTCACTACCAGACCTACAACAATCCTTTGAGATCGAGACAAATGCTTCAAACTATGTGGTGGGCGTCGTTCTCACTCAGCACAACCACCCCGTGGCCTATCATAGTGAGACACTATTATATGTTTTCAATAAGTACCCTAATTATGACAAATAAATGTACTCCATTGTGCAAGCCTACCGCCAGTGGAGACATTACATTCTTGGGAAGGAGACAATCATCCACACTGATCATAAACCACTGCAGTTCATGCAAACAGAAGGAAAATTGTAAAATAATCGCCATCAAAAGTGGTCCACATACTTGCAACAATTCCACCTCAACATCAAGTATAAAATAGGAAGCACTAATCACGTCGTTGATTTCCTTAGCATACCACCAGTCGTGACACTCACCACGATGCTAGACTCCTGTGGTCATGAGACCTCTAGAGGGCCCCAACTCTATGAGACATACCCAGACTTTGCCACCACCTACCAAATGTTGGGTGCAAACAAAGTTGTCAATAATTTCCATCTTCAAGATGGGTTGTTGTGTCATCTGGGCCATATCTGTGCTCCATCAAGCCAGTGAGCGAAGATGATTTGGGAAGCCCACTACAATTGGGTGGCAGGACACTTCGGCATCAAAAAGACAGTGTCGATGCTACAAAAAAATTTCTACTGGCCGAAACTTCGACAGGAGGTCAACAAGTATATTAGGTCTTGCACTGCCTACGTTATTTCCAAACCGACCACTAAGAAACAGGGTTTGTACACCCCTCTTTCTACTCCTGACAAGCCATGGCAATCCATATCAATGGACTACATGTCGGACCTCCCATCCACCAAGTGGGTAAATGAATGTGTTTTTGCGGTTGTTGATCACTTTTCTAAGATGGCGATTCTAGTTGCCTGCAACAAGATCATCACAACAAAGGTCACTGCCAAGATCTTCTTTGAACGAGTTTGGGTACATTTTTGAATCCCACAAACCATTGTCTCAGATCGGGATAGTCAATTTCTCAACACATTCTGGTCAAGCCTTTGGTCACTGCTAGACACCAAGCTCACCAAATCCATGACCTTCCACCCCCAGACAGATGGCCAAACCAAGGTCGTCAATCAAATGATTGTCCATATCCTTCACATGTATAATTCAAAGAACCCTCGCACATGGGATGAGAGCCTTCCCTATGTCCAACATAGCTACAACCAAGCCTTGCATAGCTCAACCGACCACAACCCCTTTCAGGTGGGGTTGGGATTCTAACCATTGGGTCCCAGAGATGTTGCACTTCCCCTTGCGGTCACCTTGACCAACTCATCTCCTGCTCCTACTAAAGCTGAAAAAGACACCCAGTTCATTGAGTGGATCCATCACATCCACCAACAGGTTCATGATATCCTACAGAAGTCCAATGATAAGTACAAGCAACTCCATGATCAACATCGGGTGCCACAGAAGTTTCAGGTGGGCAATAAAGTTTGGTTGCACTTGCAAAAAGAATGCCTTATAGGACCCCATCAAAAGCTTGTCTCACTCCATTATGGGTTGTACACCATCACCAAGGCTGTGGGGGATAATTATTTTGATCTCAACATTCCTCCTTTCCTTGGCCTACACCTAGTGTTCAACGTGGATCTCCTTCACCCTTATTTCCCACCATTATTGGACACCTCGGACGTAGAAGAGAAGGTGACACCAATAGAGCTCAACCCCGATTGCATACAACATGCATCCAACGATTAGATTGTGGACACACAGATCAAGGGCATTCAACAACAAAGGATCCAACTTTATCGAGTCGTCAAAGCAGGGCAGCTCCTGCAACAAGGCAAGTGGCTCACCCAGGGCCAAATTCAACAAAAAATTCCTCATCTGATGGGGGAACTCAAAACATTGGATAAAATTGATTCCTAAGGAGGGAGGATTGATCTAGGTGGATATCGGTGGCCACCCACTTTTCCAACTGGCTTAAAACTATTTTCTGACAATTTTGGCAATTTACTATTTTTAGCAGTTTTAACTTTTGGGGCCATTTTGAGGGCCTAAATGAAGGTTTTTCGAGATCGATATTCTCAATGATATCCAAAATAATAATTGATCCCCCAAAATGAATTTCCTTGACGATACCTTTCCAATGGGCTATCATATGCCTAAAACAAAGATCATATGCAAAAGTTACGACCCCAGGAAGTTGATGTACTAACTTACCCAAACGAGGCCCACATGACTTTTGACACTTCATCTCCTAGGGTTAGTTTTTTGGATGTCTAGGGTTTTTGGAATTCATGTTTATTGTAAAAAGGCCTTCACAGCCTCATTGTAATCATCTTCTTGCGAATGAGCGCAATCATCACATCTCTTCTCAGAGATAAGCCGCCACCATTCCAACAAGCTTGTTTCGGCTGCATTTTACAGTTTCAACTTATTTCCTTATTGAATAGAAAACCAATTTTTATTGTATCTCTATTATTTTGTGTTAAGCACCTGTTAGTAATCTGTATTCATTTCATTCTTCTCATAAAATCCGGATCAATGCAGGATAGGTTGGGTCGGTAGTTATTCAATATTTAGCAATATGGTTGATCATTATCTAATTTCTTTAGTTGATTTTGATGTGTGGAACTGTTTCACTATTTATGTTTATGTGTTTATTAGGTGTCGCTATCATTTATGTTAATGTGATATCTTGTGTCGTTATTGATTACGATGATGTGTCACTTGTAATGCTTTTAATTATGATTTCATGTTGATTATGTGTTGCTATGAATTATGTGTTGACGTTAATTTCCCGATGCTTTAATATATATATATATATATATATATATATATATATATATATATTACCTATTGTACTTTTCTATTCCTAGTCGTAACATAGGGGTCATTACAAACACACACTGGAAATAAAGTGGAGTTTTGGCGAGATTGGTTTGTTTTGAAGGGCATGAACAACTTGGGCACTTGAATTTTTTGAAGCTTGAACATGATGGTAAAACAAATCATGGTTGTTTGTTTACTTTTAGTTGTTCCCTCTAATGGAGTATGTGAAGGATGTATGTTTAGCAGGAATAATTAGGCTTCCTTTGAAACTCAGAAATCTTGGAGAGAAAAGACTGATCTAAAACTTGTCCATGGTGACATGTTTTCCATGAACATATCATATTGGTTAGTTCTAGGTATATATTGAACTTTATTGATGAATTTTCCAGGTATACTTGGGTCTATTTATTGGATAATAAAAACCTTGTCTTTGGAAGATTCAAGGAATTCAAGGAATAAAAATGGTATTTTTCAATGAAAGAATTAGAATTTGGTTGAAACAACATATTTCTTGCTTTAGACCAGAGGTCAATCGACTCATTTTTTGGGGGAAGTTGTTTACTACTCAAACTATCTATTAAATTTGACTTAGAATAACGTTGTATGGGACATAACTCCAGTAAAAAATTGGAGCAGAAAGAAACCATTAGTTGAACACCTCAAAACCTTTATATGCATTGCATGGGCTTACATTTTGATTAATTGAAGGAGGAAATTGGATGCAAAGAGTCATGCCTACATCATGATGGAATAGATTGAAGATTTGAAGACCTATATATTGTTTGAACATGTCAAACAAGAGATTATTTGAAAAATCGATGTTTTATTTGATGATAAGGCCTTGGTTATTACTTTATTGAATTCTTCTTCTTGATTATTGAACATTTATCCATTGAAAATCATAGGGAATTTTTAATTGTATAATTATCCTTTCAGACCATTGACTAGAAAATCGACATCTATGTCTGACTAGACTATTAGTTGACCTTCCACAATAGAGTTGAATATAGGTTTTGAGATTCCTATTAGTGATATTGGTATAGGAACTCCTTCAATGGTTGGAAATTTTCTTCATTCTTTGTATTGAATTGAATAAATTCTATGTATTCATTTCAACATTCCATGACACCAAAGATGCACTTGGAACCACATGGAAAATTCCATTTCTTAATGACTTTTCTACTATGCTTACCAGGGAGCAAGACAAACATGCGTAAATGGGTAATTTGAATTCTTCAAAGGAACATGCTCTTTCTACCAATCATGGCATGCATGAGTCAAAATATTAAAAAAACATTAATAAGAAACATAAAAGCATACATACTAAGGATCATGAGTGGAGAAAGGAGCATAAATATTCCATAACTTCTAATGATACTTTCCATTCAAAAGGTGAAAAACCTAAGAATGAAAGGGTCAAATGTGGCTATTGTAGTAGGCCTCCACAACTACATATGGGCAGATAATTCCACGAAATTTTTCTACGTTTCCATTATTTTCATGTTTTTTTTAAATAGGGCAGGATTTTCGTCGATATTGCCATGGAAGTTCATCGATATAGCCACGGATAGGTTTTTTTAACTTGGTCAAGATTTTTGTCCCTATTTCCACGAAAGTTCCTCGTTATTGCCACAAAATTTTTGCCTATCTCATTGGTCGGTGTTAATGGCTAGTTGACTAGTTGATCTATATATACCTGACTTTAAGAGACTTTGCGACACAATTTCTATAGTTGAAACATTGTTCGTGGATTTTGTTTGAGCTATTTATTTTTTCCATCACCCACCGGTTGAACAAATCCAATTCCCGATCTACATTGCTCAGATTTTGAACTTGCAAGGTTAGTATGTTTTTTTTATTGATGTACTCATTTAACTTGTAAATTTTTGTTCAAATGTCGAAATTTCATGTAGCTTGTTTTTTCCTTGATAATATATTATATGTGTAGTACCATATTTCATGTCTTTGGTTTTTGGATCTAGTTAGTATATTCTATGGAAAAGGGTACGTGGATTCCATAATATTCTAGGTTTATGGAATCTAGATACCCTTTTTCCTTCAATTGTAGCTAGAATGTCTCTCTCTTTTCATTGATAAAGATATGGAAGTGCTCTTGAAACTCAACCTTGATCGGTGAAATGATAGTAATTGACTGCCATTTTCTTCTCTCTTTTATTTTTAAGAAATAATAAAAAAACACCAACAAAGCTTGATTGAAGTTTTGATACCACTTGTTACATCCCTAGTACCGAAATGGGATCACACTTGCATAAATTGAAAATAATATAACAGTGAAAATAATGGTTGGGATACTTGCAACACACCTAATGGTTGGCTAGCACTTATTAATTCAATTAAATGAAGGAAGAAATCTCCATGAATAAAATCTTGAAGTTGATTGTTATATTGATAAATGATAAGTTATGGTATATATAAGATAGGGAGGAAACTCATGTTTATAACAATAAGATACATAAACACTAACCCTAAACTTATGTTAGGTATATATGTTGTTATTATATAAAGGAAACATTTGTACACATATGACCTTATTATAAATATGTTATCTATGTCATGATTAGGCACATAACAATCACTTTTAACTAACCACCTTCAACCATCTTAGCTTATGGTTAGCCACCTTTAACTTTCTTGGCTTACGACTAAGAACCTTTAACAAATGAACTTATGATTATATACCATACTCTTCCAATATAAATAAAGTCTATTTTTGATCCAGGTGGATATCGGTGGCCACCCACCTTTTCCAACTGGCTCAAAACAATTTTTTGACAATTTTGGCAACTTACTATTTTTAGTAGTTTTAAACTTTTGGGGCCATTTTGAGGGCCTAAATGAAGGTTTTTCGAAAACAAGCTTGCTGGAATGGTGGTGTCTTATCTCTGAGAAGAGATGTGACGACTATGCTCATTCGCAAGAAGATGATTACAATGAGGCTCTGAAGGCCTTTTTACAATAAACCAGAATGCCAAAAACCCTAGACATCGCAAAACATAACCCTAGGAGATGAAGCACCAAAAGTCATGTGGGCCCCATTTGGGTAAGTTAGTACAACAAATTCCCGGGATCGTAACGTTTGCATACTATCTCTGTTTTAGGCGTATGATAGCCCGTTGGATCAATTTGTTTCAACTTTCTCAATAAAATCCACATACCCTTTTCTTATATGCGATGTTGTTTCTCTCAATTTTTTATAATCACACACAATTCTAGATGTAGTGATTAACTCTAGTTTGTAGTTGATGTAACTTGTTTATACACTAATAATAAGGAGTATCTAAAATATAAAAAAATCATGACGAAATCTATGATAACATGATGAAATCTACTAGTCAGACAATGAAAAATGAGAACATGCCAAAGTGTCTTAGAAAATAAAACTGTGACCACTAGAAGTAGCATAAAATTGTGCCATTGTATGTAGATGAAAATCAACACGTCATAATTTAAACCAACCCAAACCAATTTTGGATGACAAGTGGTTGGCATTCTTGTTTTAGTGGTGAATTTCAAAGATTGGCATTTTGTCTACAAAACAATTTAGAGGCTAGTGTATGGTGTCGAGTGATTCAAGTTTGATAAATTTTGACCACTTTCGTTAAATGGTGTGTAATTATTTTCCACGGTGATTCAGTACACACTACTCTAAAGTACAAATTGAAGCATGTCGATCTTAATAGTTAATTGATAATAAAAAAAAGCATGTCAAAATGTCTTAGAAGAAATAATTGTGAGGATTGTAGGTCACTGTAAATAAAGATATCATAATCGAAAGGAGTAGCTAAAATATCATGAAGGAGTAGCTAAAATATAAAAAATTGACAACTTACTGTTTGGTATGGTGTAGGTAAGACAATTACTTGTCAGGACAAGGATTTGTCACTATGAATGAAAATGACAGGAAGCTTTCTCGGTTAAGAGCGACATTGGAGGCGAGGGGCAATGGAAAATGTTATTGCCCTTTCTATGATTGCAGGGGCTTGCAAAGAAAAAGATTTTTAATAACAATAGTTGAAAGACATTGTAGGGAGAAGGGGCATGCTGAAGGGGGTTATGAATATCATCCCTTGGTAAGAGGATTCAATATTTAATCATGTCATGAATTTTAGTAATATTTATTATCGAGTTTTTTATATTTTCTATACACACTAAATTTTCTATGTTGTTTTTGAATATATAGACAATGCCCCTGAAATGTCGACCTCCAGAGAGTTATTTGCCAAGTACTAGCATAAATACTCCTTTACAGGGTGATGAACTTCGAGATCATAATATTGAAGTTGTTGATCAAGTTATTAATGATGATATGGATGGTGATA
>ML777782.1:717041-744341 GCA_009831015.1 Picea engelmannii
ATGAATGTAAAAAAACCTAAATCAAAGAAAAATTAGATGTATAAATTCATGACTTGTATTTGGATGTTTATCGATGTTTATATGTTCATATGCTTCAATGTTTATATGTTCATATGTTTTTATGACTATCCTAGTTATGCATGCATGTCTATATGTTTTCTATATAAACAAAATCATTTGTTGGGCATGGAAATTCAGAGCGATGTGAGGGGGGGGAGGGGCCATATGAGCTTCCACCTTCACGTGGTTGGCCCTGTTCAGTAGAGAATAACCTATTATCAAAACAAAGAGAAGCTCATTAAGGTATGCGACCACTTAAGTTTAATCTAGAGTATTTTACATAATTAAATGAATGTTTATTTGCTTATATATTATTTACTCATATAAATAATTTGTCTTTTATGATTCATGCAGGTCTTGGTGATGGAAATGCATCTCGTGGAAAAATCTTATCAAGTTGTATGGGCTAATGGATTTGGCGAAAGGACAATGATAAGGTAAGGGTTTTGACGTGTTTTTTAAAGTAGGCTTTATACTAGTAAAATTTCACAATCCTCATGAAAGGATAGAATTGCATTTTTGGTAGACAAGCATCGATATTTTTAACAAAGTATGAATCATAGACTATGGGAAAAACCATTTTTTGTATTCTTACATTGACCAATACAACTATAACAGACTTGTAGTACAAATTTTTAACCACACACACACACACACACACACACATATGAACCCTAAGCAAACAAATGATAGAAGATAAAGGTAGAATATGTACTGATAGGAGTGAATGAAGATAATAATATGAATAATGGAGTGGAGAGTGCACTCTAGCCTTGAATTGAATGATACTTGCATCCAACATGTCTCATTGTAATGTATGTTGTGATAGCTGTGTCTTCTCACTATAATGTATGTTTCTATGTCCATCATGGGATTCCTAGAGCACCACCTATCATTCATGATCCAACACATAGTAGTCAAGAATCCCATCCATTTCTAATGTGTGCAAGTACCGTATGATTAACTAATAATTTGCATCCTTAATTATGAGCTATCAATCTTTAATATCACCATATTCTTCTAGTGCATACAAATTTATATTTGAAGTTGGAAATATTAGTGAAGAATTCAAGAACTACTTCCATGCAAAAGATATGTACATTCAACACTTTATGAACTATCGCAACATTGTTCCAATTGTGGATTTTCGAGAGGTGATTAGGTCCCACATTTTATTTACCTAGTTTAAACACCACTTCAAAATCAAATAATGAAAATAGTAGAAAACATCGATAGAATCAACCTTCCAATATTGTATTGTTAACCAAATACTTGACCACTAAATTATCAATGGACAACTTGAAGGACTGGTCCAGAAGATAATACTTGAACACTAAACATTAGTTGTAACATTAAACACTAGTGGATATTTAATCTCTACATGAATCCACTTAATGGAATTTTGTAGTGTGCATATTTGTTTCAATTAATTATCATACTCCCTAGGCGGCCCAAAAGTAATGGACACTTTGGAATAAGTGACATAGGAGAATACTATTCTCCAACTCAACTTTCCACTAGCAGTTGGATTAATGTAGTCTTCCAACTATCCAATGGTGAGATTAATGTAGTCTTCCAACTCTCCTAGTCATCCAATACTTCTTCTATCTATTTAACAAATTTATTTCCCTACATTAGATCCAATGGATATACCATCCAATAACCCTTCTTAACAAATAACATCATTATCAAAATCCCAATCAATCCATTACAATACTAGGTATGGATATTTGTCATCTACTATGTCAATGAACTCAAAGTAAGCATAAATATTCACACAATCGAGATAAAATTCCATCTCGCCAATTTGACAATGGGGAAAATGTGTGATTGGTTCACCAACTACCACTAGATTGACAAGTGGACCCAATTTGGTATTCTGGCGTCGTTACATCAAAATCGTAGTTGTACGAGATGTCGCTACTGCAGTTGCCTCTACTCCTTTTGTTGCTACTACGGTGTTGTTACTTCAAAATTTCCGTTGTACGAGATGTCGTTACTGCAGTTACCGCTACTCTTGTTGTTTCTACTCCAGTTTCCGATACTTCTAGTGTCGCTACTTCAAAATTGTCGATGTACGAGATGTCGTTACTGCATTTTCCGCTACTCTTGTTTCCGCTACTCTAGGTGCCATTAATTCAAAATAGTCGTTGTACGAGATGTCATTACTACAGCTGTTTCTACTCCTGTTGTCGCTACTTCGGGTGTCTTTACTTCAAAATCGTTGTTGTACAAGATGTCGTTACTGCAGCTATCGCTAATCCAGTTTCCGCTACTCCAGTTTCCGCTACACCAGGTGTCGTTACTATTGTTGCCACTACTCCGGTTGATGCTACTCCATTCGTTGCTACTTCATGTGTCGTTACGTTAAAATCACCATTGTACCATATGTTGTTACTCTGAGGTGTTTCCACTCCAATCGATGCTACTCTTTGGTTGCCTCTACTCCAGTCACCACTACTCTCTGTTTTCCGATACTCCTACAACTGCTACTATGGTTGCAATTAATCATATACACTCCCACCAACATGGATACTGATATTTCAGCTGCCACCACTTCCGATGACGCCGCTCGAATCAACGTTGTCATATTCCACGACTGTAGACGACAATATTCCTGAGATGATGCTTCTCCATAACAGGTGAGTCACCAGGTACGTCCTCAACCAACTTTAACGGATTTGGTTAATATTACACATGGCATAGGCATTCACACCCGAGGACAGTCTTAACTTTAAGTTTGGGGGAGATTTTATGTCTTTTCCCAAAGAGTCATCATTACCCTCTTTAATCACATGATTTCGCAATCATTACTTAAAACTTTCTGACATCATTGTACGCATAGGGATTGGACACACCTTCCAAACTGTTAATCATCCACCAAGATATTAAATTCACTATCATATCATCATCATTACTTACCTACCACATCATTTAATTAAAAAAAATAAAAATCCATGACTCTTTAGATAACACATTTTCCGCTAAATTGTTTTGCTTGTCATTTCTATTGAACTGGTCGTTGGTACTCCTCGAGTAGGCTCAGTCGACAGAACATAATGGGTGGTGGATTAGTAAGGTATGAGCCAAAAAATACTACACAGGTTCGTCTAAATCCGGAATTCTGGCAAATCTTCCAGAATGCAGGTTGGGACATGTATTTCGAGAGGTTATAGGGATTCGATGCAGACATTACAACAGAATTCGTCAAAAATTTGGACGGCCACTCCTCCATGGTCTGCAGATTAAAAATTAGAGTCATGGAGGAAACCATTGCATAGCTAGTGGGTTGCCAATATCTGGTCAGTGATGGTTTGTCCGGAAAACACCACTCCCAAAATTTACAGAGTTGTTTCTGCGTGAAGGAAAAGAAGTAAAGCCGAAAGGAAAAGGATACGAACAGACTTATTTTCCGCCTCCATGGGATGAGGTAGCATTGTTCATCATAAGGTATGTGACATGCAAAGGCCTCCCCTCTACCATTTACAAATATCATCTCAAATTGCTCACATCTCTGTGTTTCCAACAATGCATAAACATGCCCTATTTTCTGTGTAATAACATTTAGTGGATGGTGCGAGCAGCTCAACACTCACGCCAACCACTCAAAAAACTCACAAATCATGGCCTTGTTAAGATACTAGTCATGCATGTTCTAGAGAAAATCCATGTGATTTGGCTGCAGTTCATAAACTCTTAGAAGAGGAATTGGCAGAACTTATCCCAGAAGTAGCAGAAACCCTAGCAGAGAGAGAAGGGATGAGAAAGTTAGTAGAGGCTGCCGAAACTATTGCAGAAGGGTGGATAACAGGTGTTGATACACATGAATCAACCTCGGACGAAGACGAGGAAATAGGAAAACCATCATTGGAAGTTAGAGAAGTTGGGGGAATGAGGCAGGTCATTAACCTGGATTCAAAAGAAGAGGAAGAAAAGAGTTATATTCCTCAAAACCCTTTTCTTGAATAAGAAATAGATGTTTCTACTCCCTCAACAGATGAACAAGAAAGAGATGTTGCTAATCCCTTAGTAGATGAACATGAAAGAGACATTGTTATTTCGCCCGCAGATGATCATGAGATGGATGTTGATACCCCTTCGTCTGATGAGAAGGAGAGGAATGTTGCTACTCCTCCAATCTATGAACAAGAGGTATATGACGTTGTTACACAAGAACGAGCGTGAGAACATTCTGAATTTCATGTCTGTGAATATGGTGCAACTACTCCTCCCATCAGTGAGCAGATAATGAATGATGTTGTAACACAAGAACCGACGTCAGAACAAGCCGTTCCTAAAAGCCCCATTTTTGAAAACATAATAGCTACTCCAGATTGTGAGCAAGAAATGACTAATGTTATTATAGAGGAACCATCGTCAGAGCATGTTGCTTTCGAAAACCCTGAACCAGAGTAGGGTGCTGCTACTCCAAGAGAAGTGCGAGTTAAACAAGAGCCAGGCATAGAGGTTGCAGGAAATGAAGCTCAGAATGAGGTTCCTCCTAGGGGATGGGCTGAAGAAATTCTTGTCAGATAGGAATTTGTCAAATTTTGTGCAAGGATAAGAACCCCTATTCCGGAACGTTATAGGACAACCTTTAGATAAAGTCTATAATTTAGGATTGAGAATGCCAAGCTAAAGAAGCAGGTGCTTCGCCTAAAGAAACGAGCACGAAGATACAAAATAATTTCCAAGGAAGCAATGAGGAGAAATGTCAAGGAGACTATTTTGGCAGCTACCCAAACTATCGATACTCCCACAATATCGACACCTACTCAAACTGTCAATACTCCTAGAGTAGCAACAACTACTCAAACTGAGTTGGTGTTGCATACAGTAGCTACTCAGACCGAGCCTATCTTGCACACCTTTGCAGTACCAACAACCACTCAGACTGATCCTATTTTGTACACTTCCACAATAACAACTGTTGTATCATTTTCTTCACCTAAATGAGAAAAAAGAAGGACACTTACAAGTTCAATTGGGTTAGCTAGACAGGAAAACAATGAATGCAAGATTTAGAAACATCAAGCATAAGAAACAAACAAACAACTAAACTAAAAACAATAAAAGAAACTAAACTAAAGTGCATAAGTATATTAGAATAAAAAACAAACAACATTCATGCCACCAATGGATAGATTGTATTAGTGGGAAAACACCAAAGAGAAAGGGAGACTTATGGGTCCCCTCTTCCTCCAAGGGAGGGCTCTTGAACCCCCAATGATTGAGCTCTTCTTACAAATAAAAAACTAAAAGAAAATGGTGAAGAAATACAAATCTCATTCACTCAAGAGGTTATGTGAATAGCTCAATGAAATGATGCTTATATGCTCCAATGAGGAAAGAGGTTCCTTGTAGGAGAATAGAGGAAACATAACAATACAAATAGATTCTTGGAAATATAGTGCACCCATGGCCTCTTTTTATAGAAAATCTTTGAGGCATTATTCAACCAGTATTTAGTGTGAACAAGGGGCTCTTTAGGGCACCCTTAGGTCTTTGACCAACCCCCCACTCGGATTCAACTCGGATTTGGGTGTCAAATCGACTTGGGAGATGAACCAAAAGCGGGTGGAAGGTCGACCAAAATCATAAATGCACCATTCTGAGGTATACACGGATTTTTGTGTCCACAGTCGTGCATCAGGTGCATGTGCACTTTTCTAGCATTTTTGACTGGCGCATGTGCACGTGCTTCTTGTGTATTCTGAGAGCATGCTGATTTTATAACTGGTTGTATAGTTTTGGGCCCTTTGGAAATGCATTTTTTGGGCCATGGATGAACTAATAGGTGCTTGGAGATGCTGGCTTCCTGTAACCATTTGCGGACGAAATTTCAATGATAACAACAACATCTACTCAAGCTGAGCCAATGAAAAATACAACTAAAGCTTAGGTAGTTTTGTTGAAATTCAAGATACAGAAGTGGAAGAAAACTGTAGCCCAGTTTCAGACAAGAGTTGTCCCTTCTTCAGTGCACCTAAGGACATTGAAAGACATAAGGGAGTAGGCTGCTAGAGTCATTGTTGACTATGAGGAAAAGTTGGAAGAAGAGAAGAACATGGGCGAGAAACAAAAGGAAAAGATTACAGAGCCGGAGGCACATATACATGGGTTAAGAGATGAAAAACATGAGATGTATGATATCACCCAACAGGTAGTAACGTGTCGCTCCCCTTCTCTCATCTATACACTGTTCCTTCATGAACAATATTTATTTTTCTGTCTGGAATGTATTCACCAGGAGATGGTTTACAATATTAAAGACCCCATGCAGTTTCTTAGGACCTTGAAAAGTTGTGACATCCTCACACAACATATCATCTATGAACTGTACATGCACAACTACTTTCTAAGAGATGATAAAAAAATCAATCCAGTTCCTTATGTGGGAGATGTCCAATTGAGGGCCTTTCTTTCCTACACCATTAACCAGTTGAAGTGGAAGAAGGCACTTGATTCTTTCATATAAAATCAGGTACAGAAACCCCTTCAGGTTAGAATGGAGAACTTTAAAGTTGAAAAAATCATCCACAAACATAGCTATTTCAGATTGATTCCCAATTGTCCACAGAATATGGAAACTACATGGAAATGGTGTGTTGATATTTGCATAAAACAAATGACCTATTGCAAGGAAGAGGCACTTGAAAACTGTGACCAGAGATGGGCCTTATCACCACCTGTTGTCAGGGAACGAGAATCATTTGGGGATCCCAATTTTCGCAGAGCCATGGAAAGAATATCCAGGTATATAACATGTATGAGGTTTTGTGGGGTTTGATGGCTAGGTTTGAGATTTTCATTCCCCATCATCTGGATGCCACTTGATCAATATCAACATGATTATGAGGTCTAGAGAGAATGGTGGAAGGATATAATATTGACTGGGGGATATAAATTTCCAAGGATAGATATGGCTGAGGCATATGACATAGCAGAACTTCAGGCCCAGTATCAAGGTTCCAACCCAAATTTTTGAAAGTGATGGCCTGCACAAGGACGTGCATGTGACTAAAGTTTGGGGGAGATGTGTGTAGCCACAAGGGTAAGAATGAACCTCTATTATTTCATTGTGTGTAATAGTTAAAAAACGTTAGAGATTGGTTTGGGGTTACCAAAGAGAATCACTAATCTATGAAATCTCGCAGGAACATAGCAAACACAGTTTGGCAAGATGATGCGATCAAGGATGCAACACGGTCTGTAGGTTGAAGGTGCAAAAGAGGACCTGTTCCATGGTCCAACATTAGGTTTTGTTAATCGGTCCAACCTTTGTGTATTTTTAGGAAGAGTTTTTACCCTAATATTGGGACGTTATGTGCTCCACGAATTGTATAAAAGGATGAACAAAGATATAGAAGGGATTATCCAGCTCTTCAGCTAGATAGGAGTTGTCCTTTATCAAGACTACAACCTATGTAATATCGTTTTATTTAATGAAAATGGAGTTTCTTTTGAGTTTCTGAGTTTTTGTGGCAGTTATTTCACCGCCGCCCTAATCATGGAGTTGGGCCCGCTCTTCTGGTCAGGTGTTTTTGTCTTATGATATTTTTTTCGTGGTTTTGTGTGGAATCTATTAGATCTGTGTGTTCTGCATCATTTACAATTATCTTGCTTCATTTACAGTTATCTTGATTCATTTGAATGTTACAATTATTTATGTTTAAGCACCAGTAATCTAGTTTATGTTCTTTATTTTACTGCAGTGATTGTTTACTTACATGATCAATATTGAAAGAAGCACGGTCTGAACATACACTGCATGGTAGCCTGTAAAACATTCAGGCCCCTAGGTTGAAAAATTAAATGTATTAGGTGGTAAATCTGGACGATATATCGTACCCAACAGTGAGGATATAAGTAATTCCTTTCAATATACCCCACTACATAATAATTATAAAATCATGGTAGGAGATGATCCCTCGCTTACCTCTTCATAACTTTGCAAATCTAGAAGGTTGTAGGGATCATCGCTCGTTGCATTATAAATGACCAACAACTATCATCGCATGTTTTCTCCTATATTCCACTTGAAGAACCTAAAAAAAAATCATAAATCCTAAGAAAGAAATGTAGTTTGGCTTTCATCTTCTGCTGGATTCCCTTCTGGCATGTAGGGTGAAAATTAATACTATAACATATACTACTAGCTATTCTACTTCCCACCAAATTGCATTACTCCAAGTGAAATATTTGTTATCTCTCCTTCATCATGTGTGATTCCTACTCATTTATAGTGGTATGTGTTACCATTTATTGGCATTAATGTGAGTACCTCGACTTCAACAAGTGCAATCATCCTTGATTTAGGGTGGTGTGAGAAACTATCACCTAGAGTAGTATGATCACCCTTCATTTCAAAATATTGTGATCACACTAACTTGATTTGGTGTGAACTACCCTTCAAGTTAAAAATTTCCATTTCTCTTCATTTATATGGTATCATGTACTTTCATTTGAATAGGGTGAGTTAACTTTACTTGAATAGATGTAAGTGTGTTTGTTTAACATGTTCTCCATTGTTGTGATCTACCATTCTTTTAAAGCATTACAAATTTTTTCGTGGGAACAACTTTGATTTATTTCATTCATATGAGAGTGAGTAACCTTCATTTTTTTGGTAAGGGAATGACTCAACCACAAGGCTACAAGTTCCTCATCCAAAAAGCTACAAACATAGTTGTTGAAAGGGTGTGAATGCCTTTAACCTCATGTTGTGATTATCCCTTCACATTAATAGGTTAAATTTGATATTCGAGGTAATTATTGTGACCAGTCTATATTAATATCGATTAATGGTTGTGAGTGCATTGAAGTGGATAAGTAAAGGGTTGGCCCACTCTCACAAGAATAGTGATAGATTTAAAAAAAAAACATCTCCCAATTTTCTCCCTGAGATACCCCTACAAAATTGTTTTTGACCTCTAGTTCAAAGCCCCAATATCTCAATTAAAACCATTCATTCAAGGGAATGTATTTTATCTTCCCCTTTATCCCAAGGTTCCTTGGGTTTCCCTTTTGGTCCACTAAGAAAGACACCTAATAAGTCCCAAAACCCCCTCTGATAAGCCCTTTTCACATAAGAAACCCTTTGAAGGGTCAATTACACATGAAAATATTGAGTATGGGTCAATCACGAATCCCAACATCCAACTTTTTAGTTTCCATTTTTTTTTAAACCTAAAGGAAGCGTGGCAATATCGACGAAAGTTCGTCACACTTTGCCACAGTTTTGCGTTGCACATATAGCATCTGCGTTGTAAATTTTTTCTCTTCCAAACATTTGCGTCGCTATTTCTACACTTTTTCGTCACAACTTTCCACACTTTTCCATCACACATATGGCATCTGCGTCGTAATCTGTTGGTAAGTTTTTTACTTTGGCATGGTTTTTTGTCTCTATTGCGATGAAGTTTTGTCGCTATTTCCATGCTTTATAAGGTAAACCTATCTTGAGGATGATGACATGTGGATGGCTTATTTCGTTGTTGTTTCCACGAATGACTAGTTCATGGATATAGCGACGAAAAAATTTCCACAAAAAATAGTCTTTGCTTTCGTGGAAAGTGTGACGGATATGTGTCACTAGTACATATGACCAAATTTGCGACGGTTTTTTGTTGATATTGCCACACTTATCCGTCGCAATTTCTATGAAAGCCGAGAATTTTTTTTGTCTCTATATCCACGATCCAGGTTTTCACGGAAACATCAATGAAATTATCTCTCCACGTCTCATCACCATCAAAATGGGTTAACCCAATTAATTGTCGAAATTACGACGAAACTTCGTGGCAATTACGAGGCACAACCGTGGAAATTACGACGCAAATTCGTTGCAATTGCGATGAAAGTTTATGCCAAGAAAAAAACTTACGACACATATGTTGTATGTGCGATGAAAAACGGTGGAAAATGGCGACGAAAATTCGTGGAAATAATGACAAAACTTTATGTCAAAACCAAACTTACGACGTAGATTATGGAAAATTGTGACGAACTTTTGTCCCTATTACCACGGTTGTTCAAAATAAAAATTGGCTTCCGACGAACTATCGTCGATATTGCGACGATTGTTTTAAGTTTTTTTTTTTTAAATAACACGAGATATGGTATTACCATATTACATTGTAGTATGTTATACCATATTACATTGTAATATGGCAATGCCATATTACAATGTAATATTTCATTACCATATTACAATGTAATATGGGATTACCATATTACATTGTAATATGGTAATGCCATATTACATTGTAATATGGAAATGGCATATTACAATGTCTCTACTTTCTCAACAAGATGCAAGAAGTTCTTTTTAAAAACAACTTAGGATAGCGATTTGGCCTGAGTGGGATGGTGACCTTGGAATTTAACAATATAGGAAGTAATTCATTGATGACAAGTGTAGCAGGTGTGCATGTGTGCAGGTCCACAAGTGTAGCAAGTGTGCAGGTCCACGGGTGTAGCCGATGTTTCTATTGAAAGATGGATGTTAGAGAAAATGTGTAGATCTCTTAGATTGAACAAGATTATAGTATATATATATATATATATATCCCCTACAAATAATCAAGGCACTAATCAACCAAATATTGGAAGCATGTGTTATCATGAAGTTGGATTAGAAGTAAGGATACCAATATGACAATATACACAAAGAATAATTTGGAATATTACTTTCAAAAAAACACATGGATTACATGAGTGAGTCATTATGAAATTTATATTACACGATACTATGACAACACTTCTAAGATTGATGGATGATATATTAAGACCATTTCTCGAACACCTTTATTGTAGCCTCCTTGGATGACATTTTGACTTTTAGCAAGATTTGGGAATATCATTTGAAACATTTGGAGATTATATTTTTAACCCTTCAACACAATTAATTGCAAGCCAACATGAATAAATATGATCTTGGAAAAMAATTATTGTTGTGTATGTATTTTGTAGTTAGAGGATGTTAATTTTGTATTGACCTAAGAAATATAAAATTCATTGTAAATTGGTTGATCCGAGATAATTTAATTGAACCAAGGTAATTCATGTGTAGTAGATATAATAGATTCTCAAGAAACTTTTAATCCACACTCTAGATGATAATGGATATAAATTGAAGAGAAGTGTATCCTTTATTTACAATTGCATGGGTATCCCAAGGATATAGATAAAACATTAGTTCATTTTTTGTGAGGCTATAACATCCCAATATTTGGGAAGATTGTTTTTCATTTATATATATCATTGTTAATTGCACAATTAATGTCTCAATCAAGTTACGAAAAGAGGCATGATAAGAATTTAACAACACATACCTCCTAAGTTTTATCAAGTGTGGTTGCACCCACCAAAGAAAGGTTTAAAATGATATTTTAGGATTTTGGATAAGAATGAATAAAAGATATTTTCTTGGATTGGTCACCATATATGGGAAAAAATTCCAATTTATATGTGGATCATTTGAAGTTGCCTATGCCATCCTCATTAGAAGGATAATTTAATGAAGAGACATTGAGACCCAAAGTTGATGGGGATCATCAACTTGAAAGGGAAAAGGTCTACTCCTAGTTGAATTCATATATGTGTGATGTCATATAGGCTTGTGCAAGTGACAAAAAATTCAATTTTTATGAATTTGGTGAGTGGAAATTTATGACCCACAAGGAGTAATGGTAAACCCAAGGGTTCATGAAAATGTTGAAAGGTAGAAATATTGTTAGGTTTGTAAAGTAAGGTTTTGAACCCATGAAGATGCCATCAGTAAAAAGGTTGTGATTTATGAAAAGGTTGTAAAATATCTTTCATCACTTATGTATAATCTATGCTCCTCTCCGGAGTCATCATGTGGAGTCCCAGGCTCCGGCTCATCATGCTCTGGCATGTCATGCCAATCAAAATAATTTCGCTCATCAATGGATTCGAGGGGAACCTTAGGAGGCTAAAAAATAATCACTTTCACTTTGCTATGTCGACCTTTTTTTTGGATTGGACCATCACTGCTACCTATAACAGCTGCAGGATCGATAGTTTCCCCAAGCATGGGGTTTAAAAACTCCTACAAACGGAAATAATTTCTTTATCATATCATATACAAAATATAAAACTAAAAAACTAATATGAAATTGTCATAGCTAATAAAAATATGTGAAGAGGCCACTTACCCCCAAATTAGTTATTGTATTTTGTAGCTCTACAATTCTTGCCCTTTCCTCCTGTGCCAGGGGTCTTTTTCTAATCAAACCTAGATATTCTATGTTAGCCTTCCTCAAGGCCTTCGTTATAGTTTTCATTGGGTCAGTCGAATAAAATATTTCGTCCTCATCAATTTCCTCTACGGGAGAATTCCCACGTTGACCATGCCATAATACATTGATGAATAAAATTAATGAGATGAACTTAAACAATTGAGAAATTTAGTTGGTGTAGTCATAAGTTGTTATTGTATTTAACATTTACCTAGTGAGGCACTACGGGTGCCTTTTCACAGTCACCCTGGACAGATGTAAAGGGTGATTTTCAGACACAGTCACCCTAGACAGATGTTGACACAATAAATCAATCAACAAAGGTTATGAAATTCACCTGTAACATTAAAAAAATGAAATATTGCAGTAATATCAGAAAAACAATAACACAATTTTAGAAATTTAGTTGTTGTAGTCATAAGTTGTTACTGTATTTAACATTTACCTGGTGAGGCACTATGGGTGCCTTTCCACGGTCACCCTGGATAGATATAGTGGGTGAAACTCAGACACGGTCACCCTGGATAGAAGTTGACACAATAAATCAATCAACAAAAGTTATGAAATTCACCTATAACATTTAAAAAATGAAATATTGGAGTAATATCAGATAAAAAATAATAAAATTTCAGAAATTTAGTTGTTGTGGTCATAAGTTGTTACTGTATTTTACATTTACCTGTTGAGGCACAGTGGGTGCCTTTCCACGGTCACCCTGGAGAGATGTAGCGGGTGATTTTCTACCACGGTCACCCTGGACAAAATTTGATACAATAAATCAATCAATAAAAGTTATGAAATTCACCTGTAACATTAAGAAAATGAAATATTGTTGTAATAATAGAAAAAAAAATAATGAAATTTCTAAAATTTAGTTGTTGTAGTCATAAGTTGTTACTGTATTTAACAATTACCTGTTGAGGCACAGTGAGTGCCTTTCCACGGTCACCCTGGAGAGATGTAGCGGGTGATTTTCTACCATGGTCACCCTGGAAAGATGTTGACACAATAAATCAATCAATAAAAGTTATTAAATTCACCTGTAACATTAAGAAAATGAAATATTGTAGTAATAACAAAAAAAAAATAATGAAATTTCTGAAATTTAGTTGTTGTAGTCATAAGTTGTTATTGTATTTAACATTTACCTACTGAGGCACAATGGGTGTCTTTCCACGGTCACCCTGGAGATATGTAGCGGGTGATTTTATACCATGGTCACCCTGGACAGATGTTGACACAATAAATCAATCAATAAAAGTTATGAAATTCACCTGTAACATTAAGAAAATGAAATGTTGCAGTAATAACAGAAAAAAAATAATGAAATTTCTGAAATTTAGTTGTTGTAGTCATAAGTTTTTATTATATTTAACATTTACCTGTTGAGGCGAAGTGGGTGCCTTTCCATGTTCACTCTGGATAGATGTTCAGACAATAAATTAATCAACAAGAATTATGAAAGTAATTGTAAAACAATTATGCAGTAAAAATTTGAAATATTGCAGCGATAAATTGTAACAATGATTGATCAAAGGTTGAGGTGAATGGTATGTAAGATATTTACCCCCATAGTCGCACGCCCTCCATCCATTATATTTAAGTTGTAATCGATCAACAACTCTTCACCTATAACTATTGTTTTTGTTACACATACAAATATACAATTTCCTTCGCGTGCCTCAAATATGCAATAAGGTTTCTTAGTTGTTGCCACTAGTCGTGTACTATTTATAAAGCCTGCAATGTTTCCCGTAGCTTTGATCCTTCCATCAATATACATAGTTGCCCCTTTATTTTGATTGTTATCTAGTAGTTGTATATAATTTGCGGCAACTCCGTATCTCCGCATACTTTGCGTATATCGGACCAACATCAACCAGTGATTGTATTTGTATAATGGTCTGACATACTCCATCAATTTAGTTACAGTGCCATAGCCGACATTTATGCCATCCATGGAAAATAACCCCAATCCATGTAAGGATGAAGGATAAATGTGATACATCCTCCCACCGATGAAGAAATATGTGGCCACTTGTTGGCACAGGGGAAACCCCAGGGTTCAACGCTACAACAATGCACCAACAAAACCCCAACTACTGGCCCTTTCAGCAACACCTGCAAATCAGATGAATTCTCACCCGAGGTAGAGGCAGGGGTGGTTGCAAGACTCAGGTGTCTGCAACCTTAGCTGGGACACATATATGTGATTAAATTTCTTACAAAACACTTAGCATCGATTATTTATCAATATTCAACCCTTATTATACTTCGCAGATAGAACATAGCATCGCAACGTTTACTTAGATCTAAGGTATTTTAGCACTTAGCAACATCAAATCAGATCAGAACCAGTAGATCGACACTAAGCATCTTTGTACATGTCAAATCTAGCATTCACATATATCTAAGAAGCACCAAGCATAAGTAGATCTATCTAAATATATCAAATCACTTTGCAAAAGCAGGGACAATACATCAAGTCAAAGAACAAAGAATAACACACAGATTTACGTTGTTCACCCCCTTCCCTGGGGCTACGTCCACCAACGCTTCTTATTTATTAGCGTCTCCAATCGGTTACAGGAACAAAGCCACCAAAAACCCTTCCTCGCATAGGATGAAAGGTCTATGCAGCTCGCTAGATCCTTCTTCCTTGCGCTTACAACACAAAGCCTTTTATAACTTCTACAACAACTTGCACTTAGCTCTGCAAACCTTCTATAGTCATTCACAGAGCACTTACATAGACTATTAACATTTAGCTTACATCAAATAGATACAATCCTCCTCTACTAGATGCCTAGATGTTTATTTATACATTACAAAAGTGGACCTAAACGTGGGTAAACCCACAGGCTGACATCCCTTTCCCATTACATTGTCCCAAAACCCAAAAAGGGACCCAAAAGTAGGTTGAGATCCCTTGATCTCTGCTTCGTCTGGCGCTCCATCTTCGACAGGTTATCGAAGTCCCCAAAATGGTCAAATATGACCAAGTAACTTCAAAAATTGGTCAAGGGCCAACAACCCCCCCACACTCACTTGTGACTCATCCCGAGTCACTCTGGTTTGAGCAATTCTGCTTCAAATTCCTCGAGCTTGGCTTGAGCTGCTTCGACCTGCTGCAGTGCGACGACCTCTTGTTTAGTGAATTCCTAGATGAGTGCATCATTGACTAGTCCCTCTAGGCGTTGTTCTGATGTACTCACAACCTGTTCAAGTTATACTCCTTGGTTTTCAACTTCAGTGAATAGTTGACATGCCTTATCTTGCACTGGTTGACGTCATTGAGAGACTTCCATTACTTTACTCTGAAGCATGTGTATTTTCTATTGGGCCATGCATTTCTCTGGAAACCTCTTCATTCTCTTGACTGGTGACAAGGCCTTCAGTTATGCTTGTGACGTGTTTTCCTGCTCCTTTGTGTGTTGGAGCTATGACTCTAATGCCTCTAACTCTGTATTTTTCGTGAGGTTTTCATGCGTCTGAGCACTTCTGGAGCTTAGCTGCTTGTATTCCAAGGCAAAGGATTTTAATCGGTCAACTACGCTATGGTTATTTGCCTCTCTTATCTCTCTTATTTCTTGAGGATTCTCGGGCATAGTGCGAAGTTCCAAGTCTGCGATGCACTGCTAAAGCTATTGGATCACTCCTTCCAGTTGTGCCAACTGCTGTGGAACTCGTTCTTTTGTTTGGACTTCGATGAATGTCACAGAGCAAAGTGCTCTGTGAACCTATTCCTATACTTCAATTTGCTCTACGAGCAACTGTTCCTTGTCTTTTTGTAGCGTTGCTTTCTCTTCCTCCCACTTTGCTTGAAGAGCTAGTTTTTCTCGTTCTGCATTAGTGAGTTGTTCTAGAATATCTTCCTATTCCTGCGCCAAAGCTTGGGTGGCTTGCATTGTCTCTTCCTGAGCTCGTCGAAGGCGATCTTCAACTTTATCAGCGATCTAGTGCAATTGGGCTAGCTCGTCTCCTAGTTCTTCTGTTCCACTTGTCGAGGGCACAATTTAAACTGTGCGGTTGGATTGTAGAGCCTATTGCACCTCTTGAAGTTCACCCTTGATTCAGCTGAATACCTCCTCCTGCTTCACTTCTTTCTTTTCTGTGATCTCCAGTGAAGCGTCATTCAACACAGTGACTAAGAAGTCAAAGTCATCTAGGGTGAGGGTAGTCTTAAACGTAGTCCTAGTGGATTTAACTTTCTTTCGGGATGAAGTATTTGGTGGGGTAACCTTCCTTTTCTTGGATGGATCCTCCTCCTCTCTAGGCGGAGTAACTTTGCCTTTATTTTGCTTGACTTATGTGCCACCTAGATCTCCACCATCATCTCCCTGTGCAGGTGAGATCGAAGTGGTCTTTGCCAATGTGCTATGTACATCATGCACTTCGTCATATTTCTTCGGCTTGCTTGGTCTAGGTGTGTCTGGCATAGCTTCAGGGCTATCCACATCGGACATCTCTGCGGGGTCCGCTGGAACAAGGAGGTTCGCCAACCATTCCTTGGTAATCTCCTCCAAGTCATCTTTTGTCAACTTGTAATATGACTGGAGCTATTGTTTATGCTCATCAACACGTGCTGGAATATAGGTGAAGTGGCGGTCTGCACTGAATTTCATTGAGGGTCTAAACCTGTGAAGTGTGTTCAGGGTGATGCGTGGTGTAGACTGGATTGTGATCTTCAACTGGTTGTAATAGGCATGGAAGACAGAATTGGACTGCCACTGCTTGTTCATGTCGCTGGAATAACACATCATATAGAACTTCGCGGCCAGTGGTTCGAAGGGTTTGATGTCCGAGAAAGTGGCACCTTCTAGTAGCTCCCAGGCAATGAAAGCGTTCAATATGAGAAGCCAACTAAATTGGAACTCATACCCTTGGCCTTGCACTTCTCTGCAATCAAGCTCTAGTTGATTGACAAGGTATTGCACCCAGTTCATCTGTAGTCCCTCTGTGCACATCCCTACGAGGTCGACCATGAATCTGGTCACTTGAGTTGGTCTATTCTTATGAACTAGCTTTCTTGCGACCAACTGACAGGCAAGGTGCACTACGCCACTCTGAATAGAGCCTACCTTGTAGCCTCGCGTGCCCTTATCGACATCGCCATAAGTTTCTTTAATTCTCTGTGCTAATGCTTGGTCTAAGGTCTTTCCAGGGTAGAAATCATGTGGGTCAGGGCCTTGCATACTAAACCCTGGGATCCGATTGATCAAGGTCAGATCCGCAGTGATGCGTCGGTTCAACCATAGGTATCCACCATGATAGCATGATAGCAGTAACTTTACACATGCATTCACCTCCTGATGTCATTCGAAGTGTGGAATCTTCATCACGTTGAGTAGTGTGGACTGCGCGAGGTTTTGGGTCCATGACTATGGGATGATCTTGGAATTCTTGCCTTTAGTTCTGGTTAGATACTTGTGCTGGGAAAGCATGCTATAATCCTTCCAGTTTCCAATGTTGAAGTCACTAAACTTCAATGTTGCAAGCTTATCTTGGTCGGCACAAACTGCGCACACCCCTTTCAGAAGGTACGCGATGATCAAAGTATACTCAAAGTCTCGAGGGACACTGTCATGGTTGATGGCATCGCTGAGAGGTGGTAGGTAAGCCGAAAAAATGCGCAGAATAATCTTGGCATTCACAATGTCATCTATGTGCTTTGTTCTTGTCTCTTCCGTGGTTCTGGAAGTTCCTGCTCCACGAGAAGTTGAGGGAGAATCTTGGACTCCTCCTGTTGATGATTCTTGCACACCTACATACATCCTTCTTTCTGACATGACTCTCTCAGTCATTAAGTCAATCAAAACTTCTTCGACTACTTTCTCTGTGGCATTGAGCTCGTCTCACATACAAGCTCAAGGTCAATTATATTGGGTGTGAACTGAATTCAAAGACTTCAATGGAGGGTACGGGAATAAAGTGATGATCACAGTGCAAAATAATATTAGGCTGTGGGCTCAAATTCTTAGTGAGAAAAAAGTATTCTCGGTGCGTGGCGCAACGGACTAAGTAAAAAACTTAGCAATGGTATTCTCGCAATGGGTATGAGGCATCATTAACTCATGTTTTGTCCATTATGGCGCAGTCCAATGGTCTAGTGGTGAACCATCAATGCTTTTCGACCCATTCGGAGCGACAGTTGAACGGTTATATCGGCTTCCAATGGCTATATTTCTTTGTCTCGGCGAATGGCCTATGTCGCTAGTCTGATATCTTGGCGAAGTTCAATTTCTGCGAGTTTTTCATTCTACGAGGTTTCCTCTGGAATATTCTATAGCCTGTCAATCTTAGCTCTCTTTTTACTTAGCTTCCTATCCTTCTTTCCAGTGAGCTTTGTCTCAGTGATTCTCTTCCCATTCTGATTCTTATTTTCCTTGGACATAGTCACTTCATGCTGCTAATATTCTCTCCTAAGACTCAGGGGTAATACTTCTTCTATATTTGAGACAAATACTGCAATCTTCTGTGAGTCCTCTAGTGCTCTTTCAACTTTGACATCTGGGCTCCGGGTGTCAAATAACTTCAATTTGTTCTCATGTTCTTCAATCAACTGCGTGATCCTTTTGTTCATGAAATCTATTAACTCTTGTCTCTGTTCTTATAAAACCTTTTCTTCTTCCTTCTTTCTAGATTGATCTCTCTCAATCCAAGGTTTTCCAAGTAACATAGTAAATGGGGTGTTGTCCTCAATAAACTTGATAATCTCAAAATCTTCCTCTGTCGGAGTTCCATTAGCATTCATAGATATATGAGTGAGCCTTCCACATAGGTTCACCAATTTTCCTCTGAATATCCCTATTCCTCTTAATGAAGAGATCATAGCAAGCCTTCCTATAGCTTCCGAAGTTCTCTCTGACATAAATTTCACTGGTGTTTCTTCATCAAGAACACAGTCAATGTCGAAGTCCCCTATTCTTACTTCGATGAATTCCTTTTCTTTAAATATCTCTGATAACCTAAAATGTCGGTGGTGTTAACAACAATTGTGGTATCGGGATTTTAAAGGGAGAGAAGGCCGAGACCTGTCGAGTCTCGAAAGACCGAGGGGATCCAAGCCGTTGATTTTGACTGTGACACGTGGCAAGATATCCCACAGGGTCGGGGATCGGGAAAATGAAAGTCCCGCACACATGGTAGCATAAATCCTGATATCCCGATGCCCGATTTCCCGATATCGGGGGGCAGCTTTCAATAGTGGAAGACAGGTGGGAGGCTATGCACCAAGGAGCTGACCGTCAACAGGTTAACGACCATAAGCCATCGGGTTTCGGGGAATCGCAAGTCTAGTGGACACAAACATCGTGTCGTCAAGAACGCCGAAATCCCGATGGAAAGTTAGACCATGGTCGCACAGGGACAGGTCATATGGATTATGGTCTAGTCGTTAGGGGCTAATTCCCGAGAGAAGGAGCTCATCGCATATCGGGATATCAGGGATTCCGGAGGTAAGGAACTCGCGCACTTCAAACTCGTGAATCCCGAATCCCGAATTCTCGAAAAGCCCAAATCTTCATCGCATACATCCGCCATCTGTCCTTTGCTGCCACGTCTTCTTTCCATATCATGCTAACCATAGTTTTCGGCCATTGTATCCCTCCACCTGGCTCGTACACTTCAGCACCCATGGATCCTACCACTTCTATCTACCCTATCGTTTTCCTGCCCAATCACCGTCCACTTACCACTCCTCGTCACTCATCAGTCCTACCATGATTTCTCCAAGCAAGATTCAAATGGAAGAACATGAAGCTTTCCATGTCCTGTAGGCACAGGATCAGCCAGGGCCTTCCCCGACTCCAATGAAATAGTTATGGCAGTAGCTGAGGGTAGTTGGACATCGTTTCCTCCATAAATGGAAATCCAAGGAATGAATGCAAGTATGTCAATTCAGTCACAGGGCCTTTGGAACACGACTGTGTCTGACTGAAGTTCATGAACGTCCAAAGACTGCAGGCGCAGTAAATGTGAAGCCGTAATGCCCTCAATACAATGCCTCGATTTAGCTTCCAGTGTTTTTGTTCCAAGTATATGTGGGCATTTTGGCCACTTTTGTAAGCATCGATGGTTGAGCAGAGCTCCCTGGTTGTAAAATTTTAATGAAGCATTGTTGTTCTGGTTATGTATGAGCTTTGGAGACTTCTTGCCTTATGAATGCCAGTTTCTATCATATCTTTGTTTACACTGTGTTAGAACAGCTCAGAATTGGAGGATCTAGTCGAGCTGTAACTATTATAAGATGATGTTGTAGTGGATCACTGTAATAGTTACGGAGCCTCTAATCAGTCCCTGTGATTTCCTTAACGCTGAACGACTTGGAATTGGAGGATCCAGTCAAGTCCTCTTTCAGTTTCTTGAAGCCCTAAACCAGGAGGATCCTATTTTCAGAGTTTTTCCTCTATAAACCACTGCAAGCCTGATGCCCAGAGCTGTTTGTCCATTTTCTCCCAAGTCTTCCACCTGTTCACCTTTAAACCAACCCTCTGGCTGAAGTTAGGATTCCAGACCTCCTCTGTTCTTTACATACCAGACTCAGTCCCTGAGTTAGAATGATACTTCCTAGAGCCATTATCTCCATTTGATCACCCTTTACAAATAGATAGTGACATAAAACTGATGGGAGTTGGGCTCTGCTCCTGCAAGCAATCCAGGAGTGACTTCTAACGCTAACATTTCTGGCGCCGTTTCCGGGGACGGAATTGAAGATTTTCCCTGGGTAAAATGACATTGAGTCTCTGAATCCAAAGGTGCATAGGATCATCAGAGCCTTTTAGATTGCTCATTTTCACCTGGCGACTCCATTGTGACGACTCCGCTGGGGAGAACCTGTTTAATTAATTGTGGCTTTCAGAGGCAGGCATACGCGGTCTCACCCACAACTGCCTCTAGCTACACCTGAAACAGATCCAGAGGCGGTGCTCAGAAAGGGAAAGGCATCCGAAGAAGAAGCGCCCATCACCGTATCAGGTAATCCACCATATCCTTCTGTTGGAGCTCCTTTTTCTCCTCCTCAGTTATTTGACAGGCCTATCTCTGCAGTTTCCCGTTTCTTAAATTTTGGGAGTGTTCCTGTTGAGTTTTCCTCTCCTGGTCCGGGACTAGAGGGACAAGACTTTGTCACTCTCCTCTCCTTTGAAGTTGTACCTCAGCATAGACCCCTGACCTCAGAAGAATTCCCCACTCCTGCACAGAGAGGAGAACCTGCCGACTGGAGCTCGGTACCCTGTTCTCTGAATGACCTCTTGTTTCCCACCCCACTTCGAGATTTATCTTCAATAACCCCTTTACAAACTCCTTCTCCTCCAAGTTCTCCTACACCTAACATCCCTATGGCTGGTGCTAATCCCCCTCTCAACAGAATGGATGCTATAGTCGCTGCCAAATACGCTCCCTTAGTTCTTCCCCATCCTATGAATCCTCTCCCTGCTGGAGATTACCTGAAATACATGCCCAAGTTTACCGGGGAAGGAGAATTAAATGTTGAAGAGCACCTAGTCGGTTTCCACAGTTATGCTGACAACCTCAATATTGAAAATGAGGATGTCTGGATGAGAGTTTTCGTCCAGATCCTGGATGGCGAAGTGAGGAAGTGGTTTAGAGGATTGGCCCCAGGATCTATTGCTGGGATTGAGGCTTTGGATAGTGCTTTCCTGAGATAGTGGGGAGATAGGAAAGACTTCATGTATTACATGACAGAATTCGGGTCTTTGAAGAATATGGAAGGAGAGTCGGTCTCTGACTTCTCCAAAAGATTTAACAAGATGTATAACAAGATCCCTGCAGAGATAAAGCCCTCAGAAGCCTCTGCCCAAATTTCCTATGCTGGTGCATTTGACCTTGATTTCTGCCTTTTGCTAAGATAAAGAAGAGCCACCTCCTTGGCCCAGATGCAAGATGCGGCCATAGAAGTAGAATCCAATGTATTAGCAGCTGACAGACTGAGGAATAAGGCCGATGCAGACAGAAGAAAGGGAAGGTCAGAGGCCTCAACTTCTGGATCATTGGCGCCTCACCCTCAAGTGGATGAACTGACCAAGATGGTGAAGTCTCTGTCTGCAGAGATGGAAAGGATAAGGATGGAAGGGAGGCAGGCGTATAATGGCCCTCAGATCGCTGAAAACAGGGGAGGTTTCAAGAGGCCAAATAATTTCACTTCTCGAATATGCAGAAAGAGAAGGGAAGAGACAGAGAAGACCAGAAGATTCAGGCCCCTTTTCAAAACAATTTTGTGGCTGAGGGGGAAGAAAGAGAATCAGAGGAGATCGACCCTGAAATCCACTGTGTTGGAGACACTCCTCCTTTCCCTCATCTCACTCAATCTGCATACGAGGAGTCTCTCATGGACAACCAGCTGAATGATCTAAGCAAGGGAGACAAGGCTAGTGGCGGCCGAGGCAGGTACAACCTAAGATCTGATAAAATGATGGAAGCGCCTGATATTCCTCAGCAGTCCATTACAGCGGAGAGACCTGCTAATGAAGAAGCAAATGATCACAGAGGTAAGAAAGCTCAAACCCCCTCCCCCATTGTCCATGATCATGTTCCTGAAATAAAAGAAATCTCAAAGCCTACATCTTCTTTTAATTTTGAGCATGAGATTCAAAGGATCAGAATCCCTGTGCCCCTCACTGAGTTGATTAAACATGGTGAATTTAAAAAAATCTTCTCTGAGCTTTTACATTCTGAAGCCTCAGACTCCATAAACCTCCAAGATGAAAAACCAACAGTTGTCCTAGGGCCCATGGTAGAAGATAGAGATGACTCATCCCCTCCCGTCTACACCTCCTTAAACATACATGACAAGGTGCTGCACAACTGTCTGATGGATTTAGGGGCCTCTCACAACCTCATGCCCAAAACTGTCATGGAAGAGTTGGGACTGGAAGTTACCAGAGCCTATCATGACCTCTATTCTTTTGACTCCAGGAGAGTTCAGTGTCTTGGAGTTATTAAAGACCTGGTTGTAACCTTGTTTCAACTCCCTATGAAAAGTGTGGTCATGGATATCATAGTAGCCGATGTCCCCCCCCAGTTCGGAATGTTGTTATCAAGATCTTGGATAAAAAGAATGGGGGGAACCTTGCATATGGACCTCACATATGCTACTATCCCAGTGTTTGGAGGAGAACATAGAAGGCTATATAGGGAAGCTCAATTAGCCTATATAATCAGTGATGAAGCCAACCCCACCAACCATCCTATCTTTTCCTTAGACACTGATTTAGGCTCCAGTTTACTGCAGCTCACCCACGCCCCAGAGCCGCCTTTGAGACTTAGAAAACAACCCGATGTTTACCCTGAAGTTCCTCTCTCCATCACCCCAATCTGGAAAATGTTTTTTGATGGAGCCTGTTCCCGAGAAGGCGCTGGAGCTGGAGTAGTTTTTGTGTCGCCTGCTTAAGAAACCATATCTCTGTCATACAAATTAGAGTTTGAAGCTACCAACAATGTGGCAGAGTATGAGGCTCTTGTTTTGGGGCTAAGGGCTGCGAGGGAATTGGTAATTCAAGAGATAACAATGTTCGGTGATGCAGAGTTGGTGGTCCAGCAGGTCAAGAACGCTTATCAAGCTAAGCATCCTCGACTCAGGAGTTACAGAAATGAGGTCTGGGACCTGGTGGACAGTTTCTTCTTGGCTTTTAATATTTCCTTTATCCCTAGAGAGGAGAACACCTTGGCAGATTCCTTGGCCGTATCGGCTAGCAATTTCAAAATGCCTCTGCCGCTCAAATTCAGATATGATGTGGAGGTTAAATACAAACCCTCCATACCTGACAACATCAAGCATTGGAAGGTATTCGAGGATGATCTTGAGGTCAAGAGGTTCTTAGAGACTGTTGATGAATTTTCAGAAATACACATAGACCAAGATGTCGTCCCAGAGGAAGAGCCCGATGGGGGTAATATTCTAAAAAAGATTGCAGGGCGTGACATTGTACAGCTGCCCAACAACCATATTCCCAGGAGACTTGTTCCCTTGGAGAGGATTTTTGATAATAACGATGTGTCTGTAAAAGGAAAGGTCTCGGAGGAGGACGCTGATACTATTCAGTGCAACATTGGAACCGAGAGTGAGCCCAAGTATGTCAAATTGTCAATAAGTCTGACAGGGGAGCAGAGGTCTGAATACGTTGGACTCTTAAAGGGATTTGTTGATGTGTTTGCTTGGACCTACGAAGACCTTAAAACCTATGACACCTCTGTCATTGAACATAAAATCCCGTTAAAGGAAGAGGAAAAGCCTTTCAGGCAGAAGCTGAGGTAGATCAATCCCATGTTGCTGCCTATCATGGAGAGAGAAGTGAAGAAGTTACTGCAAGGTCAGATCATTGTACCACTGAGATATTCAAAGTGGGTGGCTAATTTGGTTCCAGTAAGGAAAAAGAATGGAGAGATTCGACTCTGTGTAGACTTCAGGAACCTGAACAGAAGCTCGCGAAAAGATAACTACCCCCTGCCAAAGATGGAACATATACTGCAGAGGGTGACAGGATCTTCCAGGATGTCTATGATTGACGGTTTCTCTGGCTACAATCAGGTCTCTGTTCTGACTGAAGACAGGGAGAAGACAATGTTCACCACTCCGTGGGGCACATTCATGTATGCCAAGATTCCATTTGGACTTATGAATGCAGGGGCGACATTCCAGCGTGCCATGGACATAGCTTTTGTTGTGGAAAGGGACAAATTTGTGGTTGTTTATCTGGATGACATCACAGTATTTTCAAGATCTGATGAAGAACATCGTCGCCACCTCAGGAAAGTTTTCCTGAAATGCAGAAAGTTTGGCATTTCATTAAACCCCAAGAAATCTCTATTCTCCATGAAGGAGGGAAAGTTACTAGGCCACATAGTATCAGCTGAAGGAGTCAGAATTGATCCTAGCAGAGTTGAGGCAATACAAGCCTTATCAATCCCAAGGTCTAGGAAAGAGGTCCAATCTTTCCTAGGTAAGATTAATTTTCTGAGGAGATTTGTGCCTAACTTTGCTGAGGAGGTAAAGATGATAACAACCATGTTAAAGAAAGAGAATGAAGTAAGGTGGACCCCTCAATCGCAGTGTTCCTTTGAACAAATCAATAAGGCCCTGAATGAAGCTCCTGTGCTTATCAATCCTGATTATTCAAAGGTTTTCCTTATTTTCTCCTTTGCCTCACTCGACACAGTGGCTGTTGTTCTATTACAGACAAATGACAGTGGGTTAGAACAGCCTATTGCTTACTTCAGTCGAGCATTAAGGAATTCCAAAGTCAGGTATGACACTATGGAGAAGCAAGCTTATGCTCTAGTGAAAGCTCTCAAAGCTTTTAGAACCTACATTCTGCAATCAAGGATCATCGCCTATGTCCCCTCGGCTGTTGTTAAAGATATTCTTGTTCAGCCTGATATAGATGGGAGAAGGAGTAAATGGATAGCTAAAATCCTAGAGTTCGACCTGGAAATAAGGCCCACCAAGTTGGTCAAAGGGCAAGGCTTAGCCAAGCTCCTAGCTGAAGCAAATTGCCAGGCTTTGGGGATAAGTTTCATCAATGAATGCTTGGGTATTCAGCAGAGTTGAGTGTCTGACATAGATCATCAAAGGGATCCCCCATTGGCTCAATGTCCCTGGTATAAGGATGTCATATACTTTTTGCAGGAGCTGCGACCTCCAGACGGCCTTCAAAGAAGCAAAGCAAGAGATCTGAAGCTCAAAGCAGTCAAATATTGCCTGATCGATCAAATGTTATATTGGAAAGACCCCCTGGGGGTGCTTCTAAAATGTATAAGTCCACCAGAGGCTGAGAAGGTTGTAGCCAAATTTCACAGTGGCCTGTGTGGAGGGCACCATTTTTGGAGGGCCACAGCCCACAAAATCCGCAGGGCTGGATACTACTGGCCTGCCATGTTCGCCGATATCTGAAAAAGGGTCAGGGCCTGCATCAATTGTCAAAAATTTGCAAGCAAGCAACAACTCAGGTCTTTTCCATTAAGACCAGTGGTGGTTTCAGGGCCTTTCCAGCAATGGGGCCTAGATTTTATTGGAGAAATTCACCCCCTTTCCAGCGGGCAGCATAGGTGGATCCTAACTGCTACAGATTTCTTTACCAAATGAATTGAAGCTATTCCCACCAGAAGTGCTTCCCACAAGGTAATCATCAGATTCTTGGAGGACCTCATCACAAGGTTTGGTTGTCCAAATAAGATTGTCATCGATAATGCAGTTGCTTTCGAGTCTGAGCCATTGGCAAGGTTCTGTGAGCAGCTCGGAATTAAACTGATTCACTCCACCCCATATTACCCACAAGGCAACGGTTTAGCAGAGTCCTCCAACAAAAGCCTAATAAGAATCATCAAAAGGCTGTTGGAAGACAACCAAAGGGCTTGGAACTCAAAGCTTAAATTCGCCCTATGGGTTGATCAGGTGACTACAAAGAGAGCTACAGGTCTGTCTCCTTTTCAGTTAGTCTATGGAGCCAAAGCTATTTTCCCTTCTCAGCTAGCCATCCCTGCAGCAAAATTCCTCAAGGACTATCAGGAGGAGCCCGATGATATGATCAGAAGGATTCATCAGCTAGTAGAGGTCTAGTAGGCTAGGGAGCAGACATTGGATAGGATCCAGGACCATCAGCAGAAAATCAAGCAGGTCTTCGATAGGAAAGCCAAGAAGGAGCAGTTCCAAGTAGGAGACCTGGTGATAAAATGGGATGCTCCTAAACAAGATAAGGGCAAACACAACAAATTTGAAGCCCTGTGGATTGGGCCTTTCAGAATCTCTGAGGCTTTCTCAAACAACACATACAGGCTGCAAGGTTTGGAAGGAGAAGGAGTTTTCAGCGGCCCGGTGAATGGGCATTTCCTAAAAAAATGTTTCGTTTGAGTCCCAGATAACTCTTTTGTTTGTAAATATTATCCTTTTGTTTCTCATTTTGTTTTCATTTTTATTTTTGCGGCCTTATAATGACTCCATAGCCCAATGGAAAGGCAA
>ML777782.1:754503-772496 GCA_009831015.1 Picea engelmannii
TTGGAGGCTAATAGCCTAATATAAATTATATTCTTGAGCCGACAAGGCTTCTAGGGTTATTAGCCAATTCATTAGGGTTTATCTTGCTTCCCGGAGTCTTCTATTCTCGTCAGGTTCACATGTAGAGGTAAATACCTCCTGCAACTACCATAATATTAACACATACATATCCTCTCTAAGGGATATGTGGAATTTGGGTGGGATATGGTCACCATTCACAATTTTTGGGCATAATGTATAGCAAAGAACATAAGGTTCTTAGGCCCTATTTGAATCTTATCAGGGCTGATATTTGTGACGCAGTCCTTAAACAACCACACAAGATCTATGTAGTGTATGTTTGGAACCATTGGTATGTTTTCATAATAAGAATAGGTCTCAAGGTGTGTACCATGGCTAGAAGAGGAAACAAGTACCTTAGGTCCAAAATGAAGCTTCTTCACTTCAAGGTCTATGAACTAACCATTGAATGATCATGTAGATAATTTTTAAGGGATATTTAGCCTCGAGGTGGGATTTGGACACCATTAGTATTTTTTCACATCACATATGGGATTTTAGGCTTGTACCATCATCAAGGGAAGGAGAAAAGGTAATTAGGATTTAAATGAACCTTATGTGCTTAATGACCAAGATTAAGGCCTCTAATTAGGAATAATGGCCATAATGGCCTTAGGCCCTAAAAAAATATTCTCGTCCTTAATGGCCATGAACAAGGCCTCAAACCACCACACAGATCCTCTTTAAGTGATCTATGGAATTTAGGTGGGATACACTCATTATTCACAAGTTTTGGACATCACGTATGCCACTTTGGATCTTACCCATGGTTAGGGAAAGAACATAAGATACTTAGGCCCAATTTCAATCTTCTCGTTGATCTTTGCGATGTAGTCTTTGTACAACCACACAAGACACTTGTAGGGGATATTTAACCTCTGTGTGGGATATTTCATGCCAATAGTACATTTTTCATAATTAGAAAGTATCGTGGGCTTATGCCATGGCTAGGGGAATAAAACAAGGAACTTTGGCATAAAATAAATATTATTGAGATCAAAGTCAATGAACTAGGCCATGAACAACCACACAGTTCCTTTTTTAGGGATATTTGGCCTCTTGGGGAGATATGGGAGCCATTAGGAGGTTTTTTGTACCACATATGAAGTCCAAGGCGCATCGCATACCATATATGGGGGAGGAAAACAAGGGCCTTATGCTCTAAAAAAATCTTTCTCGTGCCTAATGGCAAAGACTAAGTCCTTCTATTGGGAATGTGTGCACCATTAATATATTATGGAAAATTAGATTTTGTATTAAGAGATATACCATGGATGAGGTAGGAAAAAAAGTGACCTAGGCCCTATACAAATATTCTTGATCTCAATGGTTATGAACAAATCCTTGAAGCACCACACAAACCATCTCTAAGCGATCTTTGGCCCGTGGGTGGGATATGGGCACCATTCACAGGTTTCATGCATCATAGTTGGCTCTCAAGACCTCTAAGAAGGAACTTAGAGCCATTAGGAGGATATAGTTGCATTCATAAGTTTCATTAGGAGGATTTAGGTCACACATTCATAAGTCGCATATAGTTGCATAAGTCACATACGTCACATATAGTTGCATAGTTGTATAAGTTGCATATAGTTGCATAGTTGCATAAGTTGCATTGTGGCATAAAGTTGCATGTTGCATAAAGTTGCGTAAAGTTGCATATGTTGCATTGTTGCATAAAGTTGCATGTTGCATAAAGTTGTGTAAAGTTGCATAAAGTTGTGTAAAGTTGTGTAAATTGCATTGTTGCATAAAGTTGCATGTTGCATAAAGTTGCATGTTGCGTAAAGTTTCTTAAGTTGCATAAAGTTGCGTAAAGTTGCGTAAAGTTGCATAAGTTGCATTGTTGCATAAAGTTGCATGTTGCATAAAGTTGCGTAAAGTTGCATAAGTTCCATAAAGTTTCTTAAGTTGCATAAGTTGCATGTTGCATAGTTTCATATAGTTGCATAGTTGCATATAGTTGCATATTTGCATATTTTCATATAGTTGCATACGAAATTGTTGCAATATAGTTGCATATAGTTGCAATATAGTTGCATAAGTTGCATAAGTTGCATTGTTGCATAAAGTTGCATATAGTTTCATATTATTAGTTGCATAAAGTTGCATATATTTGCATATAAGTTGCATAAAGTTTCATATAGTTGCATATCCCCCAACGCTCAGTGGAGAACTCGATTTGATACCTATCAAAGAGTTCGAGTGGGGATCGATAGTTTGGAAATCCATGATCCTGGAATTTCACATATTTGGAAAGCACCTTTAGTGGCGAATTTCACACATTTGGAAAGCGCCTTCTATGGAAGCACATGGTTAAGAACATGTGTTTCTTCCTAAGAGCTCACAAATTCAAATCCAAAGGGGAGTAGGGTATGTATACTTCCGTGCACTTTAGTGGTGAAATTTGAACAATCAATGAGGAACAATAATTAGGTTGTAGGTCTAAAGGATTGTCTCAACTATTGTGGAAATTCTAAGCATGGTTTCTCTCCAACCATCCTACATGGGAAAGACAATGCAAAACATTTTCTTTCATGAGACCCCTCTCTCTTCCTTAGTATATGACACATATGATACTTTTATTGTACCATCATCAAGGGAAGGAGAAAAGGGAATTAGGATTTAAATGAACCTTATGTGCTTAATGACCAAGATCAAGGCCTCCAATTAAGAATAATGGCCATAATGTCCTTAGGCCCTAAAAAAATCTTCTCGCCCTTAATGGCCATGAACAAGGCCTCAAACCACCACACAGATCCTATTTAAGTGATCTATGGAATTTAGGTGGGATACAATCACTATTCACAAGTTTTGGACATCACGTATGCCACTTTGGATCTTACCCATGGTTAGGGAAGGAACATAAGATACTTAGGCCCAATTTCAATCTTCTCGTTGATCTTTGCGATGTAGTCTTTGTACAACCACACAAGACACTTGTAGGGGATATTTCACCTCCGTGTGGGATATTTCATGCCAATAGTACATTTTTAATAATAAGAAAGTATATTGGGCTTATGCCATGGATAGGGGATGAAAACAAGGAACTTTGGAATAAAATAAATATTATTGAGATCAAAGTCAATGAACTATGCCTTGAACAACCACACAGTTCCGTTTTTAGGGATTCTTGGCATCTTGGAGAGATATGGCAGCCATTAGGAGGTTTTTTTCACCACATATGAAGTCTAAGGTGCATCACATACCATATTTGGGGGAGGAAAACAAGGGCCTTATGCTCTAAAAAAATATTTCTTGTGCCTAATGGAAAAGACTAAGTCCTTCTATTGGGAATTTTTGAACCAATAATATATTATGAAAAATAAGATTTTGTATCAAGAGATATACCATGGATGAGGTAGGAAAACAAGTGACCTAGGCCCTGTACAAATATTCTTGATCTCATTGATTATGAAAAAATCCTTGAAGCACCACACATACCATCTCTAAGGGATATTTGGCCTATAGGTGGGATATGGGCACCATTCATAGGTTTTATGCATCATAGTTGGCTCTCAAGGCCTCTAAGAAGGAACTTAGAGCCATTAGGAGGATATAGTTGCATTCATAAGTTGTATTAGGAGGATATAGGTCACACATTCATATGTTGCATATAGTTGCATATAGTTGCATCCTACATGGGAAAGACAATGCAAAACATTTTCTTGCATGAGACCCCTCTCTCTTCCTCACGATATGACACATATGAGACTTTTACTTAGACCAACCCAAAAGTCAAAGATTGATGGGAACGTTGTAAGGATACATAGGCAAGAAAAGATAGTACCCCAAGAACAATGATAAGGCTAAATCAACCAAAAATCCCCTTTCCTCTTCCCCTATTGTGGTATCATAGTCCCCTTGTTTCTCCCTCAAGAAATAATTAGGGTGGATTTATATTATTGTGCGTTTCCCTTTTTACAAAACCATGAACTTATTATAAGAAATATAACCACCACATTGTATGGCCATGACCTTATGAGACCCTTTTGACAGGGAAATGAAATTTTTCCTTGAGTCTCTATTTCGTTGAAGCCATCATCCTAAGATGTCATTAGCTACAACTCTGCCCATAGGCATGTGCACAAATTTTCCATGTAGAATCTCTCCCCAAAGGCCTATGGAAAGAGTTGTAGATTCTACAACTCTTCCCACATCCCTGTGGGCAGAGTTTCCATGTGGAAACTACATGGAAAATATGCTCACATGCTTCAAGGGGTAATTTAAACTATTGAAATCATGAAAAATGACACTTGTAGGTGTGCAACCCTTAAACTTGTGAAGAATCCTGTTAGAATCTTTCACTCCCAAATAATGTTTTCTCTCAACCCTATGTAGTGTTGAATTGGGAAAAGGCATACCAACAATAAGAGGAGGATGAATTAGAAGAATAAAGAATCCCAAAGAAAACTAGGAGGACAGAAAACAAGTCCCTTTAATTCCCTAATTAGGCTCTATATATACCTAATCATGTGTTCTAGATCCATAATTAGGCCACAAATGTCCTTAATTGGGGAAAGAAAGACCATGGAGTAGACAACATGTCCAACAAAGGCACTCATTTTTTCATCTGTTGAAGGTCACTTATAGGGGCTTTATAGGGATAGAATCGTGAATATCTTGAGGGCCTACCAATAAAATGGTATGTTAAAATTAGAATCCATAAGTCATTGCATGTGTATCTCACAACAATAAATGGCCTCCACTTAGAACCATGTCCTTGAGCATAGCATGGAAAAAATGACCTAGTAATTAGAGCCTTTGTCATGACAGGTCAGCGTTTCACCAAGTAATTGGCCTCTTCCAAGAAAAACAACTACTACACATGGCATGATAATTTTTTTGTCAATGTTGTTCCATGGACACAAATAAATGAAGCAAGCACTACGCCAAATGAAGATATGTTTTTTCCCTTTTGAAGTTCAATTTTAGGATCCTTTCAGGGACAAATTCCTTGAAAACTATGAAGGACATATTGATCAAACACTATGGCACAATTGAGATCCATAAGTTTTAATGTGTGTATATCATATTGATTATGTGGTCTTTGCAAGGAACCACATTGTAGTGTACCTTTTTGCTTACCCAGAGCTTATAACGCACTATGTAACAATATGTACATGCACTCTTGTACATAATTCGTACATGCATTATATAATCACATGCATTCAAGTAATGAAACACATTTAACTCAGAGTAAAAACATATAATTTTACTGCTACGATTAACAATCCATGGAATTTAACAGTAATTCATATACACAGCGGAAATCATGATAATTTATGTAGCACAGTCCTGCAAAATGTGATAAGAACATAATTAGATACTTATCTTGTAACAGTGGTGAAATCCACCAACCAAGTGCAGGCCTTCCATGAACCTCCCAGCCTTAGACCACACTGCTCATCATCTCAAAAGTGGATCACCCCTGAGCTGGGACCGATCTCCACCCCAAGGCAAGGAATCCTAGGCTAGGTTGAGGTTACAGGGAAACAACACAGAAATATCTGGAAGGATTCTTCCCAAAGATGCCATCTTACGCCCACTACTACCAGACTCTCATTCCCCTCATGCCTGTTCCGCCCGGGAGTATACACCTTCACACGCACAGTCCATCGGTGCTAACCTCCCTCTCTGGGTCTCGGAAACAGGCTGGATCAGGAAGTCTCAGAGCTCGTAGCTGGTGTTGGGCACTCTCTGGAAGAAACCACTTCCCAGCAAACTCTTTCACCTGGAAAGAGTTACTCACAGGCCTGAAAACCCGCCTCTTCCAACCACAGTCGCCTCCCTCAAAAGAAGAGAGGTCATACACAAGCTCATCCCAAGCTTACTCTGGCCATCATGCCACGCATATTCCAGCACTGCGTGGCCACAACAGTCAATTGGGAAAAACAGACACGCGCTTCCCAAACAGGTTCAACAATCACGGGATAGTCTCACGGTTTTTGGTTTCGGGATTGTATGAGGGTATTCTTGCAGAGGTTCGATGGGTTCACGCTCAGACGGTCGGGTAGAATGGAGAAAAAAATCCCCCTCCCACGGTTCATCTCGGATATTATATTTGCATGCACCAGGGTTGACAGTTGTCACCCTGGGAAATGCATGTGTTCCCATAGCATGCATCCCTTTTGCACGTTTTCCCTTGCCAGGAACTTAGGATAAAATAAAATACACATGTCTTTTGGGAAATAATATTAATATATTATTCCCAAGATTAAGTCCCCCAAGGCTTAGCCCCTAGGCTCAACACTTAGCTCCGTTTTTCCCACCTTCCAGCCCCCTAATCCCTTGCCCACTCTGTGGACGCTCAGTCCCCCTTCACTCATTCATCGTGGTCGGTCTGTACCTGGCGGTGTTTATATTTTATTAATCATTATGCATACATACAAGTACATTAGCAGGCTCCTGGCCTTCAACACTTAGGATCCCTAGCCTAACAAACACATAAGCCTACCAACTTATACAAAACATGACTCACCAGCCTATAGACATGTTTACAATTCATTTCATATATCATGATTTGCAACGGGGCTCGGCCTTGGGGACACTACACACATGTTTCGAGTGAGCATGGTGAAAATCACCTGCTAGCTAAAGTTGGTCAAAGGCATGGTGGGTTAGTTTTTTTCGATGGAAATGGGAACTTGTAAAATGGGTTTTTGGAGTAATTATGGAAGTAAGATATGTGAGAAAGGTTGTGGTCATTTTCCATGGAGATATCCAACATAGTATATCGCATTCTAAACAAGGGAAAACACATTCTCTCTTAATGGATGATATTGTACCCCTTCTCTCTTTCTCTTCTCCATAAGAATGTTAGGGTTTTGCCATATGGTATTCTCATATGTTATGTTTATCAGATTTTTGCATTCATTGTCTTGTTTATTAGTTTCTTCTTTATATGAGGACAAGTCCAAGAGGCCTTCATTGTTTTGTCCTTTTTCTCCTTCATCCACTCTCTTCGTTTTATCCCATTCTCCTTTGGTATATATGTTAAGCTTATTTCAATTATTTCAGTTATTTTTAAACCATCTATGTTCATTTTAAAAGGATGACTTAGCATTTCATCAAGACTTATATCAAGAATTTCATCAAGCATTATATTAAGCATTTCATCAAAACATTAGCATGCACACTCAAGAGATAGGAGAAATAATTCAAACCATTTCCTTCGACCGTGTGCCCTCTTCTAATGCAAAACTGTGTGCCCTCCTTCGATGAAAAACCATGTGCCCTCCTCCGGTGCAAAACCGTGTTCCCTCCTCCAATGCAAAATCGTGTGCCCTCCTCCCCTTCAAATCCATGTGCCCTCCTCCCATGCGCATGATCCCTCCTATAGTGCAAATCTGTGTTCCCTAGCCTCCTCCCTCCTTCTCCCATCCTCCTCTCCTATCTACTCTGCGTGAAAATAAGTGTGCCCTGGCCTCCTCTCATGCACCTCTCCCTCCTTCTCCTCTTTGGCCCATCCTCCTCTCCCTTTCACTCTGTGTGTGTGCTCCTCTCCTCTCCAATCTCTGTGCTCCTGTGTAGTGGTGAGTGTGAGAAGCTCCAAATCTGCGCACGAGTGTAGAGTGGTGTGCAATTTGTATTTGGTTGTTTTTGTATGTTGTTTTGTTTTCATTTTTTTTTTTTTATTATAATATATATATAACTCATAGCCCCCGAGACTAATAATCCCTAAATCATAGCCCTCGATACATAAAATCCCTGACTCATAGCCCCTGAGATATCGTCATGGATACATCCTTGTCACCTCACTGAGAATGAGGGGCATTAGGAAGGATAATATAGAGATACCCTAATTGGGAATAAATAATATTGTACAATTGTTCCTTTTGGATGGCTTCATCCTCATTTGTAGGCATAGTCATGGATACATACTTAGTGATGAGGGGAAGAAGGGATTCCAGGAACTACTCTATAACCCCCAATCACTATCAACTTGAACACGGTATACCCTCTGATCCCTATGACTCCTAAAAAAATCACCCCCAATGAACATAGTGTGACCTCAAATACACTAAAATATGAATACATTATGGTTTGAACATAGTAACATCATAATAGATTGACCTTTCTAATACACTATGACTCTTAACCCCTATAACCCTTGATCTCTTAATTCACCCTTTTTATTTATTTCAAATTATTATTATGATGCATTTAGAAAAGTATGAGGTTAATTAATATGTCATTTATGGTCAAMAATATMTTTGGCATTAAAGTATCATGTCATGGTATAAAATATCGATCACTATAACCCTCCTTGGACATAGTATACCCCCCAATCTCCATGAACCTTGAATTAAATGGTCTCCCCTAACCCAATCACCCCCTCACACATTATGACCCAAAAAATCATGTTAACCCCTAAGAACTATGGCCACTAACCATTAAGCCACTAATATGCTATGACCACTAATAATTATGGTCCTATACATTGTGTACCCACTGATCCCTATGAACCTTGACATGCCTAACCCTTGAAATGATCAGCATGTTTCATTATGAAACCATGAAGACATGAACCCCCTAAGAAACTATAATCCCAAACACACTAGTCCCATATAAATGAATTAACCCCTTAAGACATGATTATCTCAAACAAACTAACCCTCTCATACATTGAAACATTAATACATTATTACTTTGAACACACTAACCCCCTAATATAATTTTATCATTGATCCATTTGATCCTTGATGAAATCACCTCCTAATAATTATGACTTTGAACACAATGAATCCCTATTATATGATAACCCCCAATCAATATCAACTTGAGCATGGTATACTCGTTGTGTTGATATTATGGTAGCTGCGGGAGGTATTTACCTCCACGTGTAAACCTGACGAGAATAGAAGAATCCGAGAAGCAAGAGAAACCCTAATGAGTTGGATAATAACCCTAGAAGACTTGTTGACTCAAGAAGATAATATGTATTAGGTTATTAGCCTTCAAGAGAAGAAGCCAGCCATAAAAATGAATATATACTAAATAGACAGGTACCCAGAAGGAGAAGTCAACCCCAGTAAGTCTGCCAAAACCACTATAAATACAGGGCGCCAGTCTCTCATTTGACACATCTCAGCAGTTGCAGAGAGCCAATTCTATGCAGTGCAATTACAAAGAGCCAGTTTTGCGCAGTGCAGTTGCAGTCTTGTGTGTAGGTTTGGAGGAGAGATGTTGTTGCAGATGTTGCAGCTAGCAGTTATGTTTTCGCTTGGACTATATCTTGGCTAGGGTTTGGACTATCTAATCAACTCTTATTAATGCGCTATCCTTGGGGAAAGGTGTTCTACCCTTTGTATGGCTATCTAGCCTAGGGTTTTCTTCCGGAATGATTCTCTGTCAATTTTAAGGTGCTCGGAGGGTGGCTTCGGCCTATGGTTGGGTGACAAGGGTATTGTCAATGGTAAAATGAGCACACATACTTCATATTCTAACAGGTTATGGGACCACACCTCGTTCATTCAGTCTAAACACTGGAAGGAAGCATAACTGTTAGGATATTGAGCTTGTTGAGGAACTGTCGCTAGGGTTACTAGCAGGAGCAACTTCCAAGACACTGCAACTAGGGTTACTAGCAGGTGCAGTTGTAGAAACCCTAATCCTCTTTTTGAGGCGCCTTAAGTGAAGGGATTGACCTAATCTCCTGGTAATCTCAGAAATCCAAGACTTGAAGTTTGAATTTCTGGTCAAATCTAGGGTTAACCAAGTCAAGCAACCATGACTTACTCTATGAAATCAGAGAACAAGTTAGATGGAGCCTCTAACTTCAGAGCGTGGAAGACAAAGATTGAACTCATCCTTGCCAAGAATAAAGTGTTGGATATCATGAAAGGAAAGATCATGAAGCCCGAATTTGAAGAATGAAAAGAGAAGGAACCACAGAACATTGCAGCTATGGAGAAGTTCAAAGATAGTGATATCAATGCTATGAGTATCATTGTGGAATCTATAAAATACCACCTGATACCCTACATCTCCCATACTGACTCATCGAATAAGATGTACGATGCCCTAACAAATCTCTTCTCAGTCAGAAACATTGGACAAGTAATGAGTCTGAAGAATGAGCTCTGTGACATGAAGATGAATGATGACGACAACATAACATCATACTTTGTGATAATCTCTCAGTTAAGAGATAAACTACAAGATATTGAAGAGATCATATCAGATAAGGAGTTGGTAAACATAGTACTCAATGGTCTTCCCAAGGCGTGGGATGCATTTTCCGCAAGCATGAACACAAGAAAGGAGTATCTAACATTTGAAGAACTTTGGACTTGCTGTGATCATGAATAATCAAGAATCGGTGCAAAAGAGAAACCCTAAAAGAAGTACGATGATCAAGCCTTCACAGCAAGATTCAAGAACTTCAGGAACAAAAGGAAGTTTGGTTCAAGGAGGAATCCAAATCAAGAGAAAGACATTTCAGAAGTACAATCTTCAACTGTCGAAAATATGGTCGCTACAAGATTCATTGTTCTGAGCTAAAGAAAAGGAAGGAGAAACACGAAGCATCAATTGTCGAAGAAAAGGAACCTACAAAGAAGACCAAGCAGGATGGAAGAGACTTCTTCTTCTAAAGGTAACAAAACTCTTCTTACTTCTTGTACATATCTTGTTTTCATCGTCTCTGTACATATCTTGTATATCTATCTCTTGGAAGATAATGTGTTCCAAGAAGAACTATACCTATGGAAGAACAACAAGATAAGAATGGATATCATTAGATAATACACATGAAAGGATTAAATACAAATCATGTGGAAGCTATTGCAAGATAAAATAAATCGATCATGAAGAGACTTAGAAGAATCAAAGACAGAAAGAAGTCAACAATCAAGAGGAAATTGGAAAAAGACTTATGATGTTTTGTGGAAGACAAAAAGACGGAAGCGTGGACTTTGTTAGACAAAGAGAGCCAATTATATATTGCAGAAGACAATAAGGATGCAGATGGAAGTGTGGACTCTATTAGACGGAGAAATATGATTATATACACTCATACATGAAGCAAGGATTAGGAGGGAGCTAATCCTGTGATCCAGAGAAGATGATGAAGTATATATCCATGATAGCAGCCATGAAAGACAATACGTATCCAATTCAACCTCAGAAGAAGCCTTCTTCAAAGAGAATATTTAAAGTATCCCTGGTTATCCATCCACATCCGTGATCTTGTGATGAAAGAAATAAATAGAATCTTTAGGGCATGGAATCTACTCCATGGACCCAAGAGCTAAGCACGAGAAAGAACATGAAGATTCAAAGAAAGAAAGAGAAGCCAAAACAACTAGTCATTGTATCAAGAATCACAAGATTGTCATCCTGATATAAACTCAATAAAATATTTCAAGCAGAGGAACTAAGAATCTTGATGAAGAACAGTTTATGGAAGACTTATGAATGAAAGCATTGCGAGATCTAGAACTAGAGGTTCTACCAGATGGAGGGAGAAGACTATGATGATTTATTGTTCCAGTAAACCAGACTTATCTCTACATGAGTCATTATATCATCTGCAACATCCATAAGTTGGAGTTCTACATCAGATGAATGCAAAGAATACTCTCAAGAGAAATTGAATAAAGAGCGTATGAAGAAGAAATCTCAATAATTTGAGGCATACCAGAAAGAGACCCTTGTATGCAGATAGAAGAAGATAACTTGTTGAAGAACCTCTAGTGCACAACAGAAGCATGGTGAATATTTCCTATAGCATCAAGATGATTACTCAGTAGATCAGATCCAATGATAACAGAAGAAGTGCCACATGGATATGTTCTAGTTTTCCAACAATGATATACTCTATTGTTCAGAGCTACATGAAGCCTTCACAGGAAATCAGTGTTCCAGACTAAAGTACATTTGAAATCAAGCATTACATTATCCATGATGAAGTCCAGAAAGGAAAAAGTGATTCTCCAATACATATCTCCACAGATGAGCATATAAGCAGACATTTTGGTAAATCTTCTATCCAAGATGAAGGAGTTTGCGTACTCAAGATGGAGCTCGTGGAGACAATTCCTTATTGAAAAAGGAAGAGATGACTCCCAGGTTGGGAGGGAGCACTAAAAATATTATTGAGGACATTCATTTTCAAGATTGAAAAATAGTCCATCTTGGACATATGCTTTCCTGTTCGGAAAGTGGATTGAGATTTCTAACGGACAACGATTTCCCATTATGGTTAACATGGAAAATGGTCCATATTGTTGATGTATCATAGACAATGACTTCCCATTGTGGTTAACATGGGGAGTGTTCTAGGGAAGTCTCTCTTCTTAAGGTTTACTCAAGAAGACTGGCCTGCCTCACTAGGTAACGATTTCTCATTATGGTTAACATAAGGAATGGTCCGTTTTGGAGGTTGATGCAGGACAATCTTTTCCTTTTGTGGTTAACAGAGAAAATGGTCTAGACATTCATTCCTTAGGGTTTATACATTCTCTCCACGGTTCACTTTGATTAGTGTAGGAGGAATGGCCCAGGGTGGGGAATGGTCCACACTCAACAATCAGGGACATGCATTCCTTAGGGTTTATACATTCTCTCTAGGGTGAATTTTGATTAGTGTAGGAGGAATGGACCAAGGTGAGGAATGGTCTAGGCTCAGAAATCAGAAACAATCATTCTTCCTTGTTTGAGAAGAATAGGGAAAATAGCCCATTGTTGATGCTCTACACTGAGGGCGGATATTATTTCAGATCTCACAGATGTGAGTGAAAGATTGACCCAGATGATTAAGTTTATATCATAACATTGTTTCAGTGCAGGTTGCTATCAAATGTTTGTTATGAAGACTGTATGATAGTAGATGTATACTACTATGGTGGATATGTTCCACTGTTCGTGACTATACATTGTTGATCAAGTACTTGTGTGTTACTTGGTGTGGTAGTGTAACACTTGATTATAGTTATGTACTACTATGGATAGACACAGTTGTGTTCTATTTTTGTTCTGATTTCCTTGAATACTATCAACAGTTTATTGGAGATAATCATCAGCCAGATGAATGATGAACAGAGATTTTCCAGATGGAAAATGGTTCAAAGAATTTACTCTTCTAGATTAGAAGAATGGCTCTTGCATCACTCTATGGAGTGAGAATCATGTCTGATTACTCAGATAGAGTATGGTTTCGAGATATGATGCAGTTGATGATGATGATGGTGCTCATGATCTAGTCCATATAACTATGTTGATGCTACCAGGTGAATGGTATGTTTTGTGCTCAAGACCATTACCTGTAATACCTCCCTAGCTAGGAGGGAGTGTTGATATTATGCTAGTTGTGGGAGGTATTTACCTCCACGTGTAAACCTGACGAAAATAGAATACTTCGGGAAGTAAGAGAAACCCTAATGACTTGGCTAATAACCCTAGAAGACTTGTCGGCTCAAAAAGATAATATGTATTAGGTTATTAACCTTCAAGAGAAGAAGTCGGACAAAAAAATTAATATATATTGAACAGATAGGTACCCAGAAGGAGAATTCGGCCCCAATAAGTCTGCCAGAACCACTATAAATACAGGGCGCCAGTCTCTCATTTGACACATCTCAGCAGTTGCAAAGAGCCAGTTATGCGCAGTGCAGTTGCAGTCTTGTGCGCAGGTTTGAGGAGAGTTGCTGGTGCAGTTGCTGCAGCTAGCAATTACATTTTGTCTTGGACTATCTCTTGGCTATGGTTTGGACTATCTGATCAGCTCTTGTTAATGCACTATCCTTGGGGAAAGGTGCACTACCCTTTGTATGGCTATCTAGCCTAGGGTTTTCTTCTGGAATGATTCTCTGTCAAGGTTAAGGTGCTCGAAGGGTGGCTTCGGCCTATGGTTGGGTGACAAGGGTATTGTCAATGGTAAAACAATCACACATCCTTCGTATTCTCACACTTTCATCCCTATGACTCTTGAAACAATCAACCCTAGTGAACATAGTGTGATCTCAAACACACTAAAAAATGAATACATTATGGATCTAAACATAGTAACATCATAATAGATTGACCCTACTAATACACTATGACTCTTAACCCCTATAACACTTGATCTCTTAATTTACCCTTTTTATTTATTTCAATTTTATTATAATGCATTTAGAAAAGTATGAGGTTAATTAATATGTCAGATATGGTCAACAATATTTGACATTAAATTATCATGTCATGGTATAAAATATCGATCACTATAACCCCCCTTGGACATAATATACCCCCCAATATCCATTAACCTTGAATTAAATGGTCTCCCCTAACCCAATCACTCCCTCACACATTATGACCCAAAAAATCATGTTAACCCCTAAGGCACTATTGCCACTAACCACTAGTCCACCAATATGCTATGACCATTAATTATTATGGTCTTGGACATTGTGTACCCCCTAATCCCCATGAACCTAATTGGCATGCCTAACCCTTGAAATGATTAGCATGTTTCATTAAGAAACCATGAAGACATGAACCCCCTAAGAAACTATAATCCCAAACACACTAGTTCCCTATAAACGTATTGACCCCTTAAGAAATTATTATCTCAAACAAATTAACCCTCTCATACACTGAACCCTTAATACATTATTACTTTGAACACACTAACCCCCTAATAGAATTTGATCATTGATCCATTTGATCCTTGATGAAATCACCTTAATTGTAATGTAGAATTTGATCATTTGATACTATACACCTTAATGGATGATATTGTACCCCCTTTATCTCTCCCATAAGAATGTTATCAATAATTTTGAATATTTCTAGAGGATGGGGAAGTACACCTTGGGTAGATGTGCATAAGTTTTATAAATTTCACATGAATCACTTAAATATCTCTTAGGGAAGGAACTCATTACTGTAGGGTTAGGTGGAAATAAAAAATACCCAACATTTGGGGCATTCTATTTCAATTATTAACAAAAGAGAAGTTTTTGGTAGAATTCATGTGAGCTTGTGCTATTGGTTTCACATTGTATTCCTTTTTTTCACCTAATTCCCCCTTTGGTTCCTCTAATTCCTCTTCTTATGCCTCTAACTCCTCTCCATATAGCGTTTTATCTCAACCCTATGTAGTTTTGAATTGGAAAAAGGAACACCAACAATAAGAGGAGGATGAAGTAGAAGAAGAAAGAATCCCAAATAAAAATAGGAGGAAAACAAACAAGGCCCTTTAATTCCCTAATTATGCTCTATATATACCTAATCATGTGTTGTAGATCCATAATTAGGCTACAAATGTACTTAATTAGGAAATATGGATCCTTTTTAGGCCCTAAAGATACAATCAATCCTTGTAACTCCAAAAATAGGCAATGTATATCCACAATTAGGGCCCATGAATCATGTATTATGGACTAAATCATTAGTTCTTCATCGTCAATTCATGGCTTAGGCCCCAAGGATCATTCTTGTTGTGATCAATATTTGAAGTTGGGCCTATAATCATCCTTGTAATTGCAATTTATGTGTCTCATCGTGACCAATTATCCTTAACAATGTTATGTGTACCCAGGGAAAGCATGGAAAAAATGACCTATTGATTGGAGCCTTTGGCATGACTAGCCAATGTTCTATGATGTAAGTGGCCTATTTTAAAATGGGAATTTAAGATGAGTACATGGCTATAAGATGCATGGGAAAGTTATCCATTAGAATTGTTTTAGGGGAAAGGAAGACAATGGAGTAGCTAACATGTCAAACATGACTCCTCATGGTTTGAGAGTTATGGTCTTACAAAGTTGGAGGACCCTCATATTTCTAGTTGAATATTTATAGAGGATGGGGCAGTACACCTTGGGTAGGTGTGCGTAAGTTTTATAAATTTCACATGAATCACTTAAATGTATCTTAGGGAAGGAACTCATTACTGTAGGGTTAAGTGGAAATACAAAATACCCAACATTTGGGGCATTCTATTTCAATTATTAACAAAAGATAAGTTTTTGGCATAATTCATGTGAGCCTGTGATATTGGCTTCACATTGTGTTCCTTTTTTTGACCTAATTACCCCTTTTATTCCTCTAATTCCTCTTCTTATGCCTCTAACTCCTCTCCATATAACGTTTTATCTCAACCTTATGTAGTTTTGAATTGGAAAAAGGAACACCAACAATAAGAGGAGGATGAAGTAGAAGAAGAAAGAATCCCAAAGAAAACTAGGAGGAAAACAAACAAGGCCCTTTAATTCCCTAATTATGGTCTTACGAAGTTGGAGAAACCCTCCCATATCGTTAAGGCATGTGAATAGTCTATCCATGTCAAATTTCAATGCATTCAGAAACAGTTTGAAAAAATTTCAATGTTGCCCCATTCACAGGTCACTATTGCCCGTGTCTAGTCCTAGTACATAGGACTTACTAAAATGTGTATAAGATATTTGGAGAATGATAATTTTGAAGGTTCTGGGCCTATTCCTACACACTACGTCCAGATCACCTCTCATTGATAGTCTTTGTATTGATCGCTTTTAGTTTTGGGTTGTTAGTATTTTCAATTGCATGCACCTTTCAATCTAGTCAAAGTTCAATTAATTTCTCTTGTTACTGTAGCGTTATAAAGCCTCGTGATCCCAATTCCCATATGCCTCCAACCTTGTGATCTAATCATCGTTGGGTGACAACTATAATGAAGGGTGATGACTAATACTAGGGGCAACTTTCAATTCAAGGCTAGGAATGACCAGGCCCACATCAAGTGAAGGAAGAAAATTAAGAAGGTACATGTGTTATCCCATTCTATGTCAACAACAATGCATCCATTCACTGGGAACACTAAAACTCGACAAATCGATGACTCCACTAAATTAGGTTTTATGGTTTATATGATGAATTGATGATGGAATAAAGTGGGTGTGTGAGTCAAATTTGAGTCCAGAAACCCCCCCATATCGTTAAGGCATGCAAATAGTCTATCCATGCCAAATTTCAATGCATTCAGAAATAGTTTGAAAAAATTTCAACGTTGGCCCCATTCACAGGTAATTGTTGCCCGTGTCTAGTCCTAGTACATAGGACTTACTAAAACTTGTATAAGATATTTGGAGAATGATAATTTTGAAGGTGTTGGGCCTATTCTTACACACCATGTCCATATCACCTCTCATTGACAGTCTTTGTATTGATCCCTTTTAGTTTTGGGTTGTTAGTATTTTCAATTGCATGCACCTTTCAATCTAGTCAAAGTTCAATTAATGTCTCTTGTTACTGTAGGGTTATAAAGCCTCATGATCCCAATGACCATATGCCTCTAACCTTGTGATCTAATGATCGTTGGGTGACAACTCTCATGAAGGGTGATGACTAAGACTAGGGGGAACTTTCAATTCAAGGTTGGGAATGACTAGGCCCACATCAAGTGAAGGAAGAAAATTAAGAAGGTACATGTGTTGTCCCATTCCATGTCAACAACAACACATCCATTCACTGGGAACACTAAAACCCAAAAAATCGATGACTCCACTAAATTAGGGTTTATGCTTTACATGATGAATTGATGATGGAATAAAGTGGGTGTGTGAGTCAAATTTGAGTCCATAAACCCTCCCATATCGTTAAGGCATGCGAATAGTCTATCCATGTCAAATTTCAATGCATTCAGAAACAGTTTGAAAAAATTTCAACATTGGCCCCATTCACAAGTCATTGTTGCCCATGTCTAGTCCTAGTACATAGGACTTACTAAAAATTGTATAAGATATTTGGAGAATGATGATTTTGAAGGTGTTGGACCTATTCCTACACACCACGTCCATATCACCTCTCATTGACAGTATTTGTATTGATCCATTTTAGTTTTGGGTTGTTAGTATTTTCAATTGCACGCACCTTTCAATCTAGTCAAAGTTCAATTAATGTCTCTTGTTACTGTAGGGTTATAAATCCTCATGATCCCAATGCCCATATGCCTCCAACCTTGT
>ML777782.1:777689-789428 GCA_009831015.1 Picea engelmannii
CGATTGCAAGTCAAAATCATTTTGACTTTTGTAAATTTACAAAAATTTTAACAATGTTTTATAATGTTTTGTTTTGCATGCTTAAATAATGGAAATTCTCGTACTTTGTTTTGCAAAATGTACAGACCCGATCACGTCAACCAAAATATTTAGTCTTGGGTTTTTTCTTGCATGCTTAAATAATGGACGATATCTCGTACATTAATAATTATATGTAATATCAACAGGTTATCTTGTCACTAATGCCAACCTACCCATTATTTATTACAATATGTTGAGGATAGCAAAGAATTTATGCAGAAGAGGGAAATGTTATTAATATTTCTCTAGGTGAGGTGAAGCTTTCATAATAGTCTCTTCTTGAATATTTGGTAATCTTATGCCTCTTTCATCGAAATTAGAGGCTTCCTTGAATTTTTCTTTTTAGAAGTTGAAATTGCAGTTTTCTTCTTTGTTTTACTATTTTATCTTCCACACTCATGCATTATATCTCTTTGTCTGTGGAAAATAATGCGATTTCTATATGAAATTTGCAAATATTATGGGAAGATCTCGTAAATATTATGGAATCCACATACCCTTTTCCATATAATATACTAACTAGATCCAAAAACAAAAGACATGAAGTATGGTACTACACATATTATAATATATTATCAAGGAAAAAACAAGCTACATGAAATTTGGACATTTGAACAAAAATTTACAAGTTAGATGAGTACATCAATAAAAAATAACATACTAACCTTGCAAGTTCAAAATCCGAGCTATGTAGATCAAGAATTGGATTTGTTCAATCGATGGGTGACAGAAAAAATAAACAGCTCAAACAAAAGCCAAGAACAATGTCGCAACTATAGCAATTGTCTCGCAAAGTATCTTAAAGTCACATATATATAGATCAAATAGTCAATTAGCTGTTAACACCGACCAATGAGATAGGCAAAATTTTCGTCGCTATTGCAATGAAAGTTCGTCGCTATTGCGACGAAAATCCCGACTAGATTAAAATAAGATTTTTGTGGATATTGTGACGAACTTTCGTGGCAATAACAACGAAAATCCCGCCCCGTTTAAAAAAAATATGAAACTACTAGAAGCGTGGAAAAATTCCATGGAATAATCCACCCATATGTAGTAGTGTGTGGCAATAGAAACGAAGAAATGTGGAAAATTTGGTCATATGTAGTAGTGCTCGTCATGATGAACATAAGTGCATGAAGAAGCATCTTGATCCTAACTCATATTCTTGAGAAGAATCACATCAAGGTTTCATATTTAGTCAGTTATAGTTCATCAACATAGGATTCTTCCAAGGCATAGGTGAACAAAAAAGGGAGAACAAAACACATCGCTCAATCATTTGTAGTAGTTGCTTCTCAACCTTCCTCATGGGTATTAGAGTTAGGTACTTCACACTATATGTCTTCAACGCAGAATGTTTTTTTGTCTCTGGATCCTTGTGCGATGTTGACCATATTAATGGGAGGTAACACCCCTATTGAGGTTTAAGGGAGAAGTTATATTAACATGGATGATGGAACATTCCAAAAATTTCTTTGTGTGCCTTCATTTTAAGCCAATGTCTTATCAATATAATAGATCAATCATTCAGGTTCTAGCAATTTCATTGCGTTCACTTTAGATTTTGTAGTCATTAGTGAGATGAAAAATGGTTCTACAATTGCAGTGGGAAAAAATGATCATCAATCATGGCAATACCTTTTCTCAAACTTTGTTTCGAAATCTCCTTTTGTTTTTCTTCTCACTCATGCTGATGAGGTAAGTAGCTTGTGGCATGAGTCATTTAGACATCTTAAATATTGTTATTTACAAAATATCAGTAAGAAGAGCATGGTAACATGCTTTCTTGATATTCACTTTTTATATGGTGTCTACCAGTGATGCACACTTGATGAGAAATTTTACAAGGCAAAGCTTGGAGAGATACATAAGTTTTGGAGCTTGTTCACAGTGATTTGGTGGGTCCATTTCTTTAGCCTTCTATGAGAAGGTACAAATATGCCTTAAACTTCACTTATTATTATTCAAGGTATGTACTTGGGTATAATTTATCTAGAAGGAATCATAGGTCTTTGATTAATTTTAGGAATTCAAATCCCTTGTGAAAAAATAATCAACAAAGGTCATAAAAAATCTTCACACATATAATGGCGGGGAAGTATGTGAATAATTGATTTGATAAATTATACACTTCATAAGGGATCAATATGAAACATTTTTCCCCATACACTCAAAAAATGATATGACATAATTAAAGGATAGATCTATGAAGGAAATGACAAATTGCATGATTTAGCCCAAATCTCTTATTCCAAAATTGTGGGAAAAAGCTATTAACTTTGCATGTTATATCCAAAATAGAGTTCTACATAAAGAATTGAAATATACTAATCCATTTGAATCCTAGAGTGGTGGAAACGGATATTGAAACACTTCAAAGTGTTCAGCTATCAAGGATTGGTGCACATTCATGTAGACAAATGCAAGGTAATAGATCCACAATGCCAACCTTGCATTTTTATAGGGAATCTAGTAGTTGTTAAGGGATATTTATAGAAGTTTTCATTTTGAGGAGGGATCTTTGAGTTACCCTCATGACACCTCTCATTTTGTAGTATACCCATTTTCATAGAGGATCCTTCGAGTAGTGATGTTGATGATATGAATGTATTGATTTATAATGATGAGGAATCTTCTTCCTCTAATTTTTATGATGTTATTGATCATGAAGTTACTGATAGTGAGCATTCCACACCTATACATCATGAGGTTGATAAATTCATTCTAGACCCTTTGACCACAACACCGCATTAGACACATCAGAGGCTACGAATAATATGTGTCTTGTATGGAGATAATCAAACACAAAGAGGATGTGTTCATAGTTTAGGGAGCTCCTCATGAATTCATTGTGACTCTTGCAAACCCATAATCCTTCCAGGTGGCTTCCATCATTCTTGAGTTGGATGCAACCGTGTAGGAGGAGTGCAAATCACTAATGAGGAAACACACTTGGGATCTAGTTCCCCTTCCTAAAGGGCGGAAGCTTATTTAATGTAAGTGGATATATCTAACAAGATTTGTTGCAGATGTGATGGTGAATAGGTTTAAAGAAAAGGGGTTCTCACAAGTTCTTGATATTGACTACAATGAGACATTTGCAATAATTTCAAAGATGAACTCGATCTATATTATCTTAACCATTGTTACAACTCATTCCTAAGAACTTCATCAAATGGATATGAAGAGTTCCTTTCTTCATGGGGATCTTGAGTAAGAGACTTACATGGAGTAGCCATAACAATTTTCACAGGATTCTTCCATGGTGTGCAAACTTTGGAAATCCATTTATGGCCTCAAATAGGCCCCTTAGGCTAAGTTGGTATGTTAATATGGATTCCTTCCTTCTCTCTCTCTCATATTATCATGATGCCATTCTTATCCAAATGTCTACATTCTCTGATAGGTTGGTTCTCTCAAGTTCTTAGCGTTGTATGTAGATCATCTTTTAATCATAGGTGATTCCTCAACATCCATTTTTGTTGTGATATTTTCTTTGCATGACATGTTTTTGATGATTGACTTGGGGTTGCTACATTATTTTCTCGAGACTAGATCACTCAATTTCATTCCAAGATAACCATGGCACAATCAAAGTATGCTCTTGATCTACTCTCATGATTTCATATAGCTAATTGTGATCCTAATGTGACTCCTTTATTATTTGGAATGAAACTCGAGGAAAATTGTGCTTCAACTTTGGTTGACAACACCTTATATCACTTGCTAGTCAGCAACCTCTTGTATCTTCCTCACATTGGAACAATATTTCATACACCATGGGTATTGTAACCTAGTTTATGTAGAATCCTCATGAGTTTCACTAGAAGACATTCAAGCGGATCCTTCATTACATCCAGGGGACACACATGTTTGCGATTCATTTTGAAATAGGTGTGGATCTTGATTTGGTTGGTTATACTAATTCTAATTGGGTGAGTGATGTTATAGATCACAATTCCACTTTAGGATACCTCTTCTCTCTTAGTTATGATCCTATTTGTTGGTTGATAAGAATCAATATGGTATTTCTATTTCTACCACAAATGTATAGTATCATAGAGCCATCAATGAATCCGTTGTGGCCATATCACTTCAACACATTATCATAGAGTTAGATAACTAGTACCACTGACCATCTATCATCTTTTGTGAAAATCAAAGAACCATTCAAATCTCTTGGGATCTAGTTCATCGACAAGGGAACAAGAACATTGAGATTCATATGCACTTCATTCAAGATCTCATCCATGGGCAGGTCAGTGATTTAAGATATTGTTTGATTATATAGAAAATTGTTGACATCTTCACCAAACCTTTTATGGAGAGAAAGTTTCTTCATTTATGAGCTTTTTTGGCGATGCAAGCGACTTCTTCTTTAAAGTAGGCTATTTAGTGTTCTCATTCTATTTTCTTTGGGAGGGGTCAGGGCTCCCTCTAGGTTTTCTCCATCCTTACTTCTTGAGAGGATCATTTTATGAATGGGTACCTAAAATGGCTTCATATTTGTTGAGATCCATCTTCATTGCCACATTCTCACATAAGTTGCACTTATGGGGGGGTGTTGGTGCATGTGTGCATGTTGGTTATCTAATTCAATGCACTTTCTATTTTCAACACTTTCATGCACATGCAACAAGTTAGGCTTATTTAGTTTGCATGGATTACTTACCATTTCTTTATGAAGATATTTATGGCATTCATAACTTTTTTTGGATGTTTACATAATCCATAAAAACAAGCTCATTGTATTGGTACTGGATCCATTAATTTTATTATGTAGTAGATTCAATGATACAGATCAATTCTTATTGATTAATGTTTTGTTTCTCTCTGATCTGCATAGTTTTTCTTAGACTCTAGATCTTAGTTGGTTTTGTTACCACAATTAAAAATTATCCATAACAACGGCTACAATCAATGTGAAACCATTGCGGATTCAAAACAATAGATCTACATCTATAGGAATCATAAGCTATTCCTCAACCTCTATTTTATAGCGACAACTGACTTGGTTACATAGCCAAATCTCACAATGTAGACCAAAAATCGATGTCCATGGGATGAAAACTTTATATATTTCAACACAACTGATAATATAACTTTTCACAATTTTATTTTCCGCCACAACCTTTTTTTAGGTGTGCCTAGGGTTCCAACCATTGGCCTTAATTGATGTAGCTCTACCCATTTCATTAGCACAAGAAAAGTCCTCTCTCATGCTTGTAACAAGGTAGACAAAGAAAAACATTTTTTGAAAAAATCCAACACATCTAGAAACAAGTTCACGATATTTTGTAGAAAACAAATGTCAAGTGCAAGAAACAACATGATCAACACCAAGTTTCATACAAATTTCATGTTGGTGATAAGGTATGGTTTCATTTAGAGAAAGAGTGACTCACAAGCCCATATATTAAGCTCATACCACTTTGATATGGCCCTTACATTATCATTGAGGTTACGAGTGATAAATATTTTGAATTGAAACTTCCACCTCTCCTTGGATTACACCCTATATTTAATGTGGAACTACTTCATCCATACTAATTTTGGTGGCTATTTAGGGCCATCTCAAGAAAAATCTTAATATTGACAATTTTCAGGTCATAATTTTTAATACGCCTTTTAAGAGCTTCCCCATGCATTTGGGGAGGGTACTTGTGCCCAAAATTCGAGGTCTCAACTCAATCTACTAATGTTCTCTAAAACAAGCTAAAGAAGACTCAAAATAGAGCATTGAATGAAAATTTATGATCTTAGAAAGGCTCCCCTTTTTGGGGGGCAATTGAGATTCATCCATACAATGTTCTTGATCTTGCAGTTTTAGTGTTTTTCTTATATTTTTTTGGCAATATTATAAAATGTAGTCCCAATATTTGCTATGGGACTTTTGTGAATGAGTGTAATTGTCACATCTCTTCTTAGAAATAATATACCATCATTCTAGCCATATAGTATTGCTATGTATGTTTCTATTTTTTTTCATCAAGACTCGTAATACTTTTCATCAAAAATCAATTTACAATACTTTTCATTCTTGTATTTGTGTTTTCTCTACAATATTGCACGTTTTTCATGTCATTCTCAATCTAATTATGATAAAATAGTAAAAAATATAAGAAAATAAAATACAAACAAAATGAATGTGCAACGCATACAACAATGATACATCAATAGTGAACCCAAAACTATGAGAAATTGTAATGTGAATAAAATAGATCTGAATATAAGTTTGATTGCAACTTGCCTACATCATCTTAATTCTTAACTCTGGATATATAAAGTGTGGAGATAGATTAAATATATGAAGATACAAATATTTATCCAATTTTATAATATAAAAAAACAAATCATTTTATAAATACAAAGCTAAGATAAATTTACACTATCAATTTCAGCTAGCTTAATCGGTTAATGTGTGAGTTTTGCTTGTTAGGTGACCGAGTTCAATATCTATTGTTAATTATTTAAAAGGTTAAATAGTTAGGGAATAGTGTTCTTAGCTTTAGTGATAATTATAAGGGATATTGGTTTTCTGAATACTATGTAAGTTGACACAATCATTTGATCTTGTAAGATGTCAATTGAGTGTAGATTTAGATATTATGTAAGATCTTGTAAAAACAGTTTTTGAGATATAAATTGTTGATATATTAAAACATTTAATAATTAGAAAACTTTGCAACTCATGTTAATTCATATTGAATTATTCTAAACTCTATAACAACAATTTCTAGACTATAACAACAACACACATAAATCATACAAGATAAAACCCTTACATAAATATGAGTGAAATTGTGATTTTTATTGTTTAAATTACATGTTTAAATTACATTTTTAAATATATAAATGAATCCATCATAATGAAAAACTCTTGAAATACTAATTCCAACAATATCTAACTGATTTGAAACAAAATTCATTTAAAAAAAAAATTCAAAACATAAAACATTTAGGCAATTCAATAATAATACTTCAACAAAATATCACATAAAGTCCAAACTCTACAATTAAATTTAACTGTGTATTAAATTTAACTGTTGTATGTATAACAACAACACACATAAATAGCACAATTGGTTAAGACGTGCGCACACTCTTCCAGCTTGGGGAGAGGTCACGAGTTCGAAACCTGTGTCCCTTGGGGCTGCAAAGCTTTATCACTCCCATATCAGCCACTATGTGGGGAAGTATCTGGGGTGGGTTTCCAGCGCGGAATTCCAACGTGGAAAAAAAAACAACACACATAAATCATACAAGATAAAACCCTTACATAAATATAAGTGAAATTGTAGTTTTTATTGTTTAAATTACATTCTTAAATATATAAATGAATCCATCATAATGAAAAACCCTTGAAATAACTGATTTGAAACAAAATTCATTTAAAAGAAAAAATTCAAAACATAAAACATTTAGGCAATTCAATAACAATACTTTAACAAAATATCACATAACCTCCAAACTCTACAATTAAATTTAACTGTGTATGAAAATGCTTCTATTTACCTATTATAGTTTACGGTTGGAAACATAGAAAGGCGAGACTATAAAAACGTGAATATTGTAATTCGGGAAGTTCTGCAACGTCAATGATCTTTTTTTATTAACAGGTAGGGAGAAGTTACAAATCATTTTTTTATTTGCGTGTATGATTCCTGTCCACATTTTCATGGGGGGCGTACATCAGTAAATTTTTGTTGTTGTGTTTACTGAGAACGAGTAAAAGTTCACACTTCACGTGTTTTTAGAAGTTCTAAATGTTGGGGAACTTGGGAAGTCTCATATGCGACACCATGTTGTCCTTATGTGAAGGACACTTCGTCTAGCTCAGATTTAAAGGATGTTTGCTAAATGTTTTATTTTTGGGGATTTTTGGTCGGAATTCGAAGATGTAAATCTGAATAAAATTGTTAATTTATGTTGTTTAAATTGTATTTCTGAATGCATAAATGGATTTAGGACACTGAAAAATCTTTAGAGCATTTGTATTATACAAACTTAGTCACTAAAGTCTACACTAAAGTCTACAGATCCAAACATTCCTCATCAAATTTTGGGCAAAATCAAACAAAAAAAATCAGCTAAAAACTGCCAAAAAGTAGAATATTTAGACTACTCTGATTTAAAGTAGTTACAAAAAATCGCAGAACTCTCATACGTAATGCCATGTGGACCTCCTCAGTTTCGTCTTCTTCTTTGTTGCTACATTGGTAGGTGCACTTTTGGTTTTTCTTGCCATTGCAGTTCTTATCTCTATGACAATTTATTAGGTTTGTTATCACTTTGGAGGTTTTTCACATCACTAAAGTGTTGTTGGTTCGTACTGGTCGTGGCTTACAACACCAATGAAAGTGATCGGTGGTCGTATTGGTTTTTGGCTCCCACTCTCTTTGATAATTTTTGGGTTTGGGAGGGTTTCACCTTAGTACATAAAAGTTTGAGATAATTTTTGGGTTTTGGAGGGTTTCACCTTTTTACATAAAAGGTTGTTGCTCGTTATTATAGAGAATTTTAGATTATCTTACAACTCTAATGAAAGTGGTTACTTTGTTGAAAGTTTTAGAGTTCATGTTTTAGCTAATAATCAAGATATTATTTTAAGTAACTATTTTAATCCTAATCTTTTATGGTTAGAGGAGGATTTTGTTTAGTTAATAGATATAATAGAAATTGGAAAGACTTATCAATAATTTATATGGTGCTAAGCTAGTCAAGCTTTTCACTTCTCAAGATCTAATCATTTGCAATGGTCTAATGAAGTGGCGTAAAATGGGTTCGGGCTCGGGCTAGGTAGTAGTGTTGTGAATTATGTGATATCTATATCCTATTTACAACCAAATAGTAAACTTTGTCATTTTAAACAACCATGAATCATATCCCTTTAACCCTAACTCTAAACTTTATCATGCACAAAAACCCCCTTGAGGATAACTCTTATAACCAAAGGCATTTGTTTTTTGAAAAAAATAAAGTTGATCTCTTCCTAAAGGACTTAAACACCAAATTAAATCTTTTATCATATAAAAACAATATTGAAGATATCTATCATAATTTTACAACCCTCTCTACCTCCATAAAAAATTATCCATTGAAGTGTTCTGTAAAAAGAAGAATATAATTGCCGTCGGGTTGTAGGGAAGTGAGTGATGGAGTTCAGTGGTAGCACTCGAATAACATGACCCCATGTCACACCCGAATAGTTGTTGATTTCACCAGTCGTAAAAAAATAGAATAGAATTGTCAACCATTGGTATGATAACAAGTGTAAAATTGCTAGAAAATCCATTAGGGACGCCTCTAACGAGTCCTTGAAATACAATAAGATTAATCGTTACAAAGCCCTAATTAAAAGGTAAAAAATGCACAACATAAATAGAAAGCAAGAGAATAGTTTGTACCTTTCTAAGCTAGATCCAAAGAAATTTTGGAGGCAAATTCTGACTCGTAAAACTAAAGAAAATGTTATGATTCCCCTGATATACTGGAATTCCTACCTTAAAAATATTTACAAATCTCTAATGTTGATCCAGATGGATATTGGTGGCCACCCACCTATTCCAACTAGTTCTTCGTGTCTGTTTTTGTCCAGCACGTCTTTCTATACTGCTTTATAATTGTGAGTTCTACACTTCTAGGGTTGTATGAAGCCTCACACATTCTCCAAGGGGATACGGATGGCCTTTCGCCTAATCCAACTGGCCTATTTTGTGTGTTTTTATGTTAGCACAACTTGTTGTACTTTCAGGGATGTTTTGGGGCCCTAAACATTGTTTTTTTGGCTCGCCACAATCAGACTATAGACAGAGTCAGAGTCTAATGAATAAATGTGTAGTTCTCTAAAATACCTTTCCAACAGGCTATCACGTGCCTAAAACGGAGGTCGTATGCAAAAGTTATGACCCTAGGAAGTTGAGGTACCAAATTACACCAACTTACCCATAGGGCCCACATGACTCTTAGCGTTTCACCTTATAGGGTTAGGTTTTTGGATGTATAGGGTTTTGGCATTCATGAGTAATATGAAAAGGGCCTATGGAGCCTCATTATAATCCATTCTGCTCAGACGGATGCGCGTAGCAACCACATCTCTTCAGAGATAGTTACCACCATTCAAGCAAGTTTCAGTTCTGCAATTTTACATTTTCATCCTATTTTATTATTTAATAGAATATATTTTTCACTGAATATTGGTGTTATTCTTCCTATCTCTGTGTTTATGGTATTCAGTCTATAATCAATTCATTCCGCTCCTAAATCTGGATCAGTGGTATCAGAGCAGTCTACTCTTCATTTATTTTTCTTCGTGCATGTCCCCGACAAGGTCTGGGTACAAGAAGTTGGGACTCAAAACAATCGAGCCATTACCAGATTGGCCACATCGAGCCCAAAAACAACCTATGGGAGACAAAAAGAAAGATGATGAAGGAGGAGATCATATTAAAATGTTGCTCGAGGAATCCCTCGCATGAAAAATGAACGAAATGATGGACAACTTCGCACAGATCCTTCGACGGTTTCCCACAGGAGAAGCATCTTCATCAGGCGTCCATGCAACCCCCTTCAAGGTACAAGTAAATTTTGATATTCCATTATTTGAAGCACTGATAGATGTGGATGTTGTAGATAAATGGTTAAATCTTCTTGAAGGATATTTTTTGGTCCACAATTTTTTCGATCGGGAAAAGTTCACTTTTTCACTCCTCAAGGTTGTTCCCCGTGTTAAATACTAGTGGGAGACCTACTTTGAGAAAAGGTCTGTGGAAGAATCTACAATTTTTGTGGTGGCCCCTACATGGGATTCCTTCCTGGACGCCATTAAATAACAATACTACCATGTTGGAAGCTATGAGGACCAGTACACCAAATGGACCACCCTACATCAAGAAAGGGACCAGACGGTACCAAACTTCACCAATATTTTTCATACCCTCCGCACTAAATTGGGTATCAAATATTCAGAGTGTCATCTGGTGCTCAAATACCACAGTTGTTTGCATAGATACATTCAAACAGAAATGGAGTTCCTGGACATCCCCTCATTGGGCACAACTTATAAATACATTGTCAATATCGAGCATAAATTTAAGCCGAAACGACGAGAGTTTGGATCTACAAACCCCTCACAGTCGAAGCAGGGAAAAGGCAACCCCAACCTACATAGCAGGGGACCAAATCACGATGGTCGCTCTTAGGAAAATTCGTCCAAGACGCTTTTGGATTACTGAGAGGGGGGGAGAATCAGTAATAACGTAATTATAATCCTTTTTCTTCAAATGTTATATCAATGTAGAATTATTATCCAATAATGAGCAGTAATAAATAAACAATCACACACATGCACAGTACACCAGTGTTTTACATGGAAACCCAAATCGGGAGAAAACCACAGAATGCTTTTTCTTATATGTCTTGAAAAATTACATTCATTGGAAGCACCAACTTCCTTTGTTTTCCAGATGCAACTGGAAGGAGGCTCCAACCTCTTAGTTTCTCAGGCTACAACCTGAGGGAAGCTCCAACTCCCCAAATCTATGGCTACAACTAGAAGGAGGCTACAACCCCCAATGTTCTCTGGCTACAACCGGAAGGTGGCTACAACCACCTGTCCTTGCCCCGTCCTGCCACCCTGAAGTAGAAGTAGAATGA
>ML777782.1:804348-822151 GCA_009831015.1 Picea engelmannii
ATCTGATCTTTCTTCTAGTGCTGATATCTTAGGGTTGAATCTCATAGGAAGAGATCTTAGTACCTTTTGAACAATTACAGATTCTTCGATTTCTTCTCCCAATCCTATGATTGCATTCACTGTTTCATCGACTCATAAGAAGTTTATATTCACTTTTTTGCAGTTTATTCCTCGGATAGATCAGGACCCAAAAAACTGCCAAAAATAGTAAATTGTGCTATAATTAAGGAAACTGAAAAACTAAAAGAAACAATGGTGGGGGTCCAAGTGGAACAGGCAGGTGTCCACCAATATCGACCTAGATCAAACAAACCCTAACTACTGGCCCTTATGGAAACACTTGCAAAGCAGATGAAGTCTCACCTGAAGTAACACTTTATTCCTCGGATAGATCTTTCTAACAATGTATCATGTGCGTCAAACGGAGATAGTATGTCAAAGTTATGACCCCGAGAAATTGATGTACCAATTTACCCCGACGGGGCCCATATTCTGGTGTTTCATCTCCTAGGGTTAGGTTTTTGTATGTTTAGGGTTTCGATTGTTTCTCAATAATATATAGGCCTTCAAGCCTCATTGTAACAGAGAGTTCAGAGGCCTGTAGCCGCCACATCTCTTCTCAGAGATAAGCTACCAGCGCCCTAGCTAGTTTATTTCCATTCTATCTGTAAACAAATTTCAGTTCTTTAATATTAATGAAATGAAGTGTTATTTCCGTTGCATCTTTGTATTCATGGTTATTTGTGTATTCTGTTGCGTTCCTGCATAAATTTGGATCAGTGGTATCAGAGTGGTCTACTCTTTCTCGATTCTTCTTTGCATGTCCCCAATGAAGTCAGGGTATAAGGAGTTAGGGCTTGATCTGGTTGAACCTTTGCAAGATCATCCTCGCAAACCCCAACGGTCGCCCATGGGGGAAGAAAAGAAAGACGAGGGAACAGAAGCTCCTATCAAAATACTGCTTGAGGAGGCCCTTGAAAAACAAAGGAATGTGATGATGGATAACTTTGCCCAGATCCTTCAACGATTTCCTACTGACGGCACATCTTCATCCAACAACCACTCTGGAGGAGCAACCCCTTTTAAGGTACAAGTAAACTTTGACATTCCCATATTTGATGGCCAAATAGATGCAAACGTCGTAGATACATGGTTGAATATATTCGAAGGATATTTCTCGATTCATGACTTTTCCAACCATGAGAAGATTATTTTTTCACTGCTCAAAGTTGCCCCCCATGTCAAGGACTGGTGGGAAACCTACTGTGAGAAAAAGGACGAGGAGGAAACCTTGATGTTCTCGATTGTACCCACCTGGAATTATTTTCGAGACACCATAAAGGAACAATATTATCCCATGGAGAGATATGAGGAAAAGTACATACAATGGACTATGTTGCGGCAACAAAGCGATCAAGATGTGCATGAGCCGATGAATATGTTCCATACCTTGCACTCAAAGTTGGGTATCAAATATTTGGAGAAGAAATTGGTGTATAAGTACCGCATTTGTCTTCACATATACATTCAAGAGGAAATGGAGTTCCTCGACATCTCCTCGCTTGGTACAACATACCAGTATGCTGCCAAGATTGAGCAGAAATTCAAACAGAAAACCCGAGACTTTGGATCTGTGAATCAAAAGCAAGTGAAAGGTGCCCCCAAACCGCAGAACAAAGGACAAAGCCAAGGCATGGAGGCTCAAGACAACCTACCAAAGCCACAAGCAAAGAAAAACATCGTGAAGCCTAAGAAGGACACAGGAAAGAGGTGTGAGTTCCATAGGAGCTCCACTCACAAAACAAGTGAATATCGAACCAAAAAGTCACTGGTGGTCGAGATGAGGGATTCTGAATCAGATGCATACTTCGACATTGAATCAGAACCCGGGAAGGGGAATGAAAGAGGGAAGAATATTATCGATGTGGAGCCCAATGCCACTGTTTCCACCATGAAGATCCAACAGGAAGAACTGAAAGATCCAGAGGAGGAGGAGCGTCTCTTCCACTCCCAGATGTGGGTAAAGGGTTCCCCAATACAGTTCATTGTCGATAGTGGGAGCCAAAAGAACCTCATTTCAGTAGAGGTCGTGAAGAAATTGGGCTTTCTGACCACATTACACCCACATTCATACACCATCGGGTGGCTTCACCAAAGACGGGATCTCCGTGTCAGCCAATAGTGTCGCCTTCCCTACCACATCAAGCCCTTCACTGATGAGGTATTATGTGACATTGCTCCTCTTGATGTTTGTGATGTATTATTAGGCCAACCATACTTGTGGAAGTGACATGTTGTGTATGAGTCCTAGCCTCACACTGTTATTGTTACCTTGGGAAATAAGTTGTACAAGATACCAGAGGTACCACCGCCTGTCGTTATCTCTTTGGTTACTGCAAAACAATGCAATAAGCTCATTTCCAAAACAGGAAAATTTGTTTTCCTGATGATCCATCCTCAGGGAAAGAAGAAGATTGTGGCCACGACCTCTAGACAGGGCTCCTCTGCATGACAAAAACAAATGGACAAGGTCATGCAGGAGTATTGAGACATCTTCACCTCGCCTGCAGGAGTGCCTCTACACTGACAGGTCAAACACCCCATCGATATGACCCCAGGTGCGTTGTTACCCAATGGACCGATCTATCGGTGCTCTATTCTGGAGAACGATGAAATCAAGAGGCAGATCCAAGAGATGCTATAGAAAGGTCACATCCGTCTAAGTTCATTTCCCTATGGGAGCCCGATCGTGTTGGTGTAGATGAAGGATGGGATTTGGAGATTCTATATTGAATATCGGGCGTTGAACAAGATCACTGTCCGGAATAGGTACTCGATCCCACAGATTGATGACCTTTTGGACCAACTCAAAGGGGAAAAATATTTCAGCAAGATCGACTTGAAGTATGGGTATCACCAGGTATCAATCGAACTGTCTGATGTGTGGAAGACTACCTTCAAAGACAAGGAGGGACTTTTCAAATGGTTGGTCATGCCTTTCAGGTTGACGAATGCTCCCGCAACCTTCATGAGGCTCATGGATGACATCTTGCGGCCATTCACCAACTTATTTGTAGTAGTGTACTTGGATGACATCCTGATCTTTAGCCAGACTTGGGAAGAGCACCTCCACCACATTCGACAAGTCCTTAAAACACTGCAGAAACACAAGTTGTGTTCCAATTTCGAGAAGTGAACTTTTGGCATGACCCAAGTTCAGTATCTGGGATACATTATTGATGAGCGTGGGGTGCATGTGGATCCAATCAAGATCCAAGTCATCTGATATTGGCCAGCCTCGACCGCTCTAACAGGGCTTCGAATCTTTCTATGTCTTGCTAATTTATACCCAGGTTCGTGTTGGGATTCTCTCATATCACTTGGCCCTTGAGTCAAGTCACCAAGGGAAGAGCGAAAGAAAAATTATTTCGGTTAGAATCTCAATAGAAGGCGTTCGTAGAATTTAAACATCGCCTCTGTTGTGCCCTAGTGCTCACATTACCAAACTTGCAACAACCATTTGATATTGATACAGATGCCTCTGACTATGCTATTGGGGAATTTATTACTCAACAGAGGCATCCAGTGGCATATCACAGTGCAACATTGTCTGACACAGTCTGAAAGTATCCCACTTATGACAAAGAAATGTATTCCATTGTGCAAGCTTGCTGACAATGGAAGCATTACATTTTGGGGAAGGAAACGATCATCCACACAAACCACCAACCCCTGCAGTTCATATAGACACAAGGAAAGTTGTAGAACGATCGCCATCATAAGTGGTCCACATATCTGCAAAAGTTTCATTTGAACATCAAGTAAAAGAAGGGCAGCACCAATAATGTTGCAGACTGCCTCAGCCGACCACTAATTGTGGTGATAACCACCGTGCTCAACTCTTGTGGGCACAAGACTTCTGATTGGTATCTTCTCTACAAGAGCGATCCATAATTCTACCACACATACAAGACACTCTTGGAGGGTAACCGAGTCCCAAATTTTCACTTCCAAGATGCACTACTATGTCACCTTGGACACCTTTGTGTTCCTTCAAGAAAGCGTGCCAATATTATTTGGAAAGCGCACTATAGTCGGGTCATTGGGCATTTTGGGGTTGAGAAAACAATGGCAGTACTGTAGAAATATTTCTATTGGCCAAATCTGCGATAGGATGTCGAGAAGTACATCAGATCCTGCACTGCCTATGCCATTTCCAAACCGACCATCAAGAAGCAAGGCCTCTATACTCTGTTTCCTACCCCTATTAGACCTTGGGAATCCATCTCCATGGATTACATGTCAGACCTTCCTTCTACTAAGCATGGCAACGACTGGGTTTTCGTGGTCATCGACAGATTCTTGAACATGGCCATTATGGCGGCCTGCAAGAAGAATATCACGACATAATCCACTGCTAAACTCTTCTCTGAATGAGTGTGGGTACACTTTGGGATCCCACAGTCTATCATCTCATATCAGGACAGTAGGTTCCTCAGTACATTTTGGTCTAGCCTCTGGTCAATAATGGACACCAAGCTCACCAAGTCCACAACATTCCATCCCCAAACTAATGGCCAGACAGAGGTTGTCAACATGATGATCGTACACATTTTGCGCATGTACAACTCAAAGCATCCATGCACATGAGATGAGAGCCTCCCCTATGTACAAAATATCTATAACCGATCCCTCCACATCTCAACTGACCACAACCCCTTTCAGGTGGGCTTGGGATTCCAGCCACTATGTCCCATTGATGTAGCCATGCCCTTTGCAACTACTCAGGCTGATTTGGCTCATGTCCAGTCTGAACAACTTCATTGAGCGCATTCAACATATTCACCAACAAGTTCATGACATATTGGATAGAGCCAATGCTAAGTACAAGCAATGACATGAACAACATCGGGTGCAACACAACATCCATGTGGGAAACAAAGTATGGCTACATTTGCGGAAGGAGAACCTCGTTGGACCCCATCGAAAGCTTTGCCTTCTCCGATATGGACCATAAACCATCACCAATTCTATAGGTACTAGGGGAAAATGCCTTCTAGCTCAATATTCCACCATTCCTTGGTCTGCACCCAGTGTTCAATGTGGACCGCCTTCATCCCTACTTTCCACCTCTGCTAGACACATCCGACAAGGCAGAACAACTCACACCAACAAAGTTAAATCCAGATGGTATGGAACAAGCCACAACTGATAGGATTATGGAAACACAGATCAAGAACACCTGTCATTAGAGGATCCAGCTATATCGAGTTGTCAAAGCAGGCCAACTCCTTCACCAGGGACCAAGTTCAGCAGAAGTTTCCTCATCTCATGGAGGAACTCAACGCAATGAGGACCATTTCTTCCTAACAGGAGAGGAATGATATAGGTGGATATTGGTGGCCACCCGCATGTTCCACTTGGACCCCCACCATTATTTCTTTTAGTTTTTTAGTTTCCTTAATTGTAGCACAATTTACTAATTTTAGCATTTTTTTGGGTCCTGAACTTTCAAAGTCGTTTTGAGGCCCTAAACAACGTTTTTTGGCCATCAAACCTCTCTCTAATAAGATTTTGTTCTAAACTCGATATTTTCTATCAGCGGTGTAGTCCTCAGATAGATATTTCTAATGATGTATCACGTGCGTTAAACGAAGATATTATGCCAAAGTTACGACCCCGGGAAATTGATGTACCAATTTACCCTGACGGGGCCCATATTCTGGCATTTCATCTCCTAGGGTTAGGTTTTTGGATGTTTAGGGTTTCCATTGTTTCTCAATAATATATAGGCCTTCAAGCCTCATTGTAAAAGATATTTCAGAGGCCTGTAGCTGCCACATATCTTCTCAGAGATAACCTACCAGCGTCGTACCTAGTTTATTTCCATTCTGTCTGTAAGCAAATTTCAGATCTTTGATATTAATGAAATGAAGTGTTATTTCCATTGCATCTTTGTATTCATGGTTATTTGTGTATTATGTTGCATTCCTACATAAATTCGGATCATTGTTGGTGCATTGTTACAGTTGAACCCTGGGTCTGCCCCTGTGCCAACAAATGGTTCTGTTCTCAGGACCAGGATCTTCTTGAGGGAATGTCAAGGTGGTTTCCATTGAAGACAAAGATTCATAAGTGGATAAAATAACAAGAAAGGGACTTTATTGTATATCAGAAAAATAACCCTAGCATTAGTACAGAAGACTGGTTGGAGAGGTACATCTTTACTGATGTGCACAAAATTTTGTTTGTTGGAGTTCATCAGAAGTTGTACGAGTAGTTAGACAGACTAGCAGACACTCAGTTTGAAATCACATCTAGACCACCTATGGTTTGGACAACGGTGTTGATTAAGAAATTCAAGAAGGTTGATAACGTGATATCAAGGGAAGTGGATCTTTGGTTTGACAACACTATTAGAGGGTACGTTACTGAATTTTCTATTGATAGAGTAGAATCATATAGTCAAACAAAGAGGTATTTCTTCAAAGGAACTAGGGGGGGAAGTTTCTACACTTTTTGAAGCTGAAGATTAAGATGTTATTGCATGAGAAGAATATCTTGAAGATACAGTAATCAGTTGGATCTTAAAGCTAATGTTCAAGGATTCAGACAACGAGAGTGACACAGAGGCTGGACACACACACAGTGGGAGATAATTCAGAAAGATTCCTATTGAGAACCTGTTTAAGCAGAGTTATAGACTAGTAGCACAAGACGAAGGATTCTACATTGGAGAGGAAGTAGAGAAATCAGATGAATAGTATTCATATTTTGCAAGGGAAAAGGAAGTAGAGACTGAAGAACTTCGCCGAGAAGAACTAGAAACTTTAGGTATTGCGCCTACTGTCGAAGTAAGTATTACTACTCCTCCTGTTGTTTTAGAAGGATTAAGCAACCAGAGTAATTAGAGCACTCAGAGAACTGTTACAAGCAGTTTAGTACAGACTCAGTGAAGAAACCAAGAAAAATCAATGGCAGATGAAATGAGGTTACCCATTTTCAGAGGAGATGGATTTGAAGATCCTGACCAGCACTGGTTCTTATGTGAAGTTGTATGGAGAATTAAGCAAGTCAAAGACGAAGTTGTTAAAAGAGATCAATTTAGTACTACTTTGAGGGACCGTGCACTAAGATGGTATATGAAGTTTGTTAAAGAATCCGTACATCCTAAACTGTTGAATGACATTAGGACTGCTTTGAGTGCAGAGTTCAAGAAACCTAAGTCGGAGTCACAGTGCATTATAAAGTTAAAGGAAATCAAGCAGAAGGTGACTGAACCGGTTTGGGAATTTGATCAAAGATTTAATACTTTAGAATGTTGTATAAGTTTTCAAATTCCAGACGAGCAACATAAGGAATGGTTCATCATTGCCCTCCTGCCACACATTAGATTTCCTCTAGTGCAACAGAAAGTCGCTTCATAGGCTGAGGCATTAGAGATTGCCATGAAACTAGAAGCAACCCCTCTAGGAAAATCAAGTCCAGGTATGAGTCATTGATCCAGGTGGATATCGGTGGCCACCCACCTTTTTCGACTGGCTCAAAATAGTTTTCTGGCAATTTTGGCAATTTACTATTTTTAGCAGGTTTTAACTTCCGGGGCCATTTTGAGGGCCTAAATGAAGGTTTTTCGAGATCGACGTTCTCAATGAAGTTCCAGATTATTTTTGGCACGAAATGCGAGCGGAGATATAATAAATAAATGCACAGAGATATCACAGATATTCAATAATATAACATAAATGTATCAGAGATGCAACCATAAACACAGATATATAGTAATACATGATTTCTATTAATCAAAGAAATGCACAGAGAATGTAAAAATACAAAGTGAAAGACTCGCAAGAATGGTGGAAACTTATCTCTGAGAAGATATGTGACGAATACTCTCATTTGCAAGAAGATTATTACAATGAGGCTCTGAAGGCCTTTTTACAATAAACATGAATGTCAAAAACCCTAGACATCCAAAAGCCTAACCCTAGGAGATGAAGCACCAAAAGTCATGTGGGCCCCCATTTTAGGCGTATGATAGCTCGTTGGAAAGGTATCGTTGAGGAGATTCATTTTGGGGGCTCAATCATGCCTTTGGATATCATTGAGAACCTCTATATTGAAAAACCTTCATTTAGGCCCTCAAAACGGCCCCGGAAGTTAAAACCTGCTAAAAATAGTAAATTGTCAAAATTGCTAGAAAATTGTTTTGAGCTAGTCGGAAAAGGTGGGTGGCCATTGATATCCACCTGGATCAGTCATATTTTGAATCAATTAACTATTTTATCTTTACAGGTTGAAGATATGAAGAAATACAAAGGAAAGGAGAAAAGAGAAGACATCTAGTGTGTCAGATGTAAAGCAAAGGACCATGACAAAGAACATTGTCCTTTATTTAGTGAATACTTGGCCTCTAGAGACCCTAAACCTTTGAAGCAAGATACTTTACCATGGTGCGAGGTATGTAGAACTAGACATCACCCTGGTGAATGTTATTATATGTAGAAATATGTCTAGACACCCACCAATCTTTATTGTACATTCTGTAAATCTGTGGGGCATGATGAGAGGAACTGTAGGGCTTATGACCTCATTCATGGAAGGTCAAGGAATGCATATAGAATTCAAGGAGAATTTCAGCTAGAAGGGAACATTTCATAGTTCAATTCCCCAGAAGAGGAAGCTTCTCCACTCGCGGTGGGTACAGAGGAAGAGGACGAGGAGGAGGCATGGGTCGAGGTCGAGGTCAGATTATTTGCTACAAATGATCCCAACCAAGCCATTTGGCAAGGGATTGTCAGAACCCTTGTACTACTTGTACCTACTGTAATTAATTTAACCATGTCATTGAAGACTGTCCAGTATTGTTAGCTAAAGTTCAGGAAAGGCAAGGTGGAAACCAATAAGTCCAGAAAATAACAATTGAACTTCACGATCAGGAACCCAGGGTCACTATTATTACCAGGGGAGGCACTATCATAAGAGAAGATAGGGTGACTCCAGGAAAGACTACAGATGGATCAGGGATCAGAAGAGCTTCAGAGAAGGTGCCATTGTTTGATGCAAGGAAAGAAAATAATACCTTTGAAGAAGAAATATGAGAATTTGTAGGTGAACATGCTTCTTCATCTAAGGAACAATTAGAAGTAAGGGAATGTGAAATGCCTCCAGAATTTGATTGGTCCACCCCACCTAGACAAGGAAAATAGGTAAGCAAGCTTGTGGACTTCTTTTGTACTTGTATTGACTTGATTAAAGATGAAAAATCTGTACAGGAACTACAACACCTGATAATATAGTATGAAATTGGAAGAGTAGATCCTCTGCTGAGTAGAGTTGTGAATCAAGTATCAAGAAAAAGAAGGAAAATAAAGGAATTGCACCTTAGTTCTTAGATTGAATACTACGACATGGAATATGTGGTCCTTGACCTAGGATCGGAAGTAAATGTTATGACGAAGCAGACTTGGGAATTGATGGGAAAACCTAAATTGATTTACTCTCCTATTATGCTCAGGATGGCTAATCAGCAGGCAGTGATCCCCTTTGGAAGACTAGAGCATGTCCCTGTGTACATCGTTGGAGTGAGGACATTTGTAGACTTTGAAGTAATCGAGATTGTTGATGATAGATGCTCCTATCTTGCGTTGTTGGGTGTTGATTGGGCTTTCGATAATTTGACTGTTATTGACATGAAAAATAGAATAATGGCATTTGAAGGTGATGGCCTTAGGGTCATTGCACCTCTTGACCCCGATGAAGGTCACAGATAAAATGAACCTATAAGAGAAGAACATTGCATCTATGAGCTAGAGAAAATCTATAAATTAACAACGTGACAACAAGATTATATTAATCCTACAACATATGGAAATCTAAGTTGGCGAAGTGAAAGTGCGTGCTCATTAGATTCACAAGAAGCATTCAAAAATTGGCAGAACAGGATGTATGAAGTCTCTACGTGGAGGTGTGTCAGATTGACCAAAGTCATTCGCTGGATTGACACAGAAGTAAGTAATCTTCCTACATTTGATGGATTGAATAATTTAGAGACATTTATATTTGAATTTGAAGGAATTGTACCAATACAATAGAGGTTGTTGGCACTAGACGAATCTTTGAAAGAAACACCAACTAGATTGTGGGGAACTGATCCAGGTGGATATTGGTGGCCACCCATCTTTTTCAACTAGCTCAAAACAATTTTCTGGCAATTTTGATAATTTACTATTTTTAGCGGTTTTTTGGGTCCTGAAACTTCTGGAGTTGTTTTGAGGCCCTAAACGACATTTTTTGGGAAAACAGGGAGAAATATAAATGTTCCTATTTTATTTCCCCCAAAATGAATCTCCTCGACGATACCTTTCCAAAGGTCTATCATGCGCCTAAAACAGAGACCGTATGAAAAAGTTACAACCCCGAGAAGTTGATGTACTAACTTACCCAAACGGGGCCCACATGAATTTTGGCACTTCATCTCCTAGGGTTAGGTTTTTGGATGTATAGGGTTTTTGGCATTCCCGCTTATTGTAAAAAGGCCTTCAGAGCCTCATTGTAATCATCTTCTTGCAAATGAGCGCATCCATCACATTTCTTCTCAGAGAGAAGCCACCACCATTCCAACAAGCTTGTTTTTCGTTGCATTTACAGTTTCAACTTATTTCCTTATTGAATAGAAAACCAATTTTACTATATCTCTATTATTTTTTTGTTAAGCACCTATTAATAATATGTAGTCATTTTCTTATGCTCATAAAATTAGGATCAGTAACACATAAGAAGAACATTGTGGAGTGGGTACAATGTCGCACCTTGTTGACAATGCGCTTTGAAGGTTGTGAAGTTCGATACAAAGGTTAGAGAATTCCTAGGGACCATGTGTGAAGTTGTGAGGAAATATTGGAGCAACATTCCTAAAGAACAATGGGTACATAAGTTCATTAACACCTTAGATACTATGCCTATCAACTAGTATCTTCAAGAAGAACTGTGTGTAGTCACTACAGATTGGTATGGTATGACCCAGAACTTTATAGATGCGTTCCTATTTGAATGTCAGTACCCCACAGTAGATCAAGATTTACAAATTTTTAGACAAAAGGTCTTTGAGGGGCTACATAACCCCCCTCTTGAACAAGAAGAAGATGAATGGACTACGCCTCTTCAGCAGTTACAGGGTTTTTATAATATTAATGTTGACGAGGATGATGGCCCTAGGAATGTGAACATTTCAGAAACTGAATGAAAAAGAGATATAGAAGGGCCAGGGATTGAACTACCCTTTTTTTGGTAGCCTATTAAAATTAAGAAAGTTAATATTGGAACAGAGCAAGCACCTAAGTTGGAAAATGTTGGAGACTACTAGGATGATGCTACTATTGGTAAGATTACATAACTATTGCATGAGTATTAGGACTTGTTTCCAACCAAGTTCACAGAAATGAAGGGCATTAAAGGGCCCATGGGTGAAATGAATATTCCTTTGAAAGCAGATGCAAGACTTGTCAAGCAGAGGCCTTACAGACTGAATCCCAAGTACAAGCATAAAGTTAAGACTGAATTAGATAGAATGTTGGAAGCAGGAATTATAGAACCAACTGAAGAATCTGAATGGATCAGCCCTATTGTGGTCCAAGATAAGAAGAAAAGAGAAATTAGAATATGTGTAGATCTGAGGAAACTAGATGTTGCATGTTTACATGATCTATTTTCTACACCTTTTACTGATGAAGTCCTAGATAATGTAGGAGGACAGGAATTTTATTCATTGATAGATGGATTTTCAGGCTACCACCAAATTAGAATTGCTAAGGAGGACAGACATAAGACTACATTTGCAACAGAATGGGGTTTCTTTCAGTACACTGTGATGCTTTTTGGTTTGAATAATGCACCAACCATCTTTTCTAGGGTGGTGGTCAAAGCATTTAAGGAATTTTTACATAAGTTTTTGGAGGCATACTTCGATGACTTGACCGTTTTTAGTCTACTGAAAGATCATATTGAATGTTTGAGATTAATGTTAGATAAGTGAAAACAATGTCAAATTGCCCTGAAATTGAAGAAGTGTATTTTATTTTCACCTTTTAGAGTGTTGTTAGGACACATTGTGTGTAATAAGGGGTTGTTGGTAGATCCTTTCAAGGTTGCTATCATTGTTGATCTACCTCCTCCTACATCGGTTAGACAACTATGCACTGCATTAGGACACACTAGATATTATAAAAAGTTTATTAAGGGTTACACACAGATAATAACACCTATGAAAAATCTATTAAAGAAGGATAGTAAGTTTCAATGGATAGAGGAATGCTAGCAGAGCTTCGACATACTAAATAAAAAAATGATCCCTACGCCTATGTTGTTTTTTCTAGATTGGAGTAATGAATTCCATGTTCATGTCGATGCTTCATCCATCGAATTAGGAGCAGTTTTAGCACAGTCAGGTGCAAGAGATATTGACCACCCTATATCCTTTGCTTGTAGGAATATTTCTACATCTGAAATGAATTATACTACCACTGAAAGAGAAGGCCTAGCTATGGTATATTCACTGCAGAAGTTTAGACACTACTTGTTGGGAGGACATTTTAAGATGTTTATTGATCATTATGCATTGATGTACTTAGTCAACAAGACAGTATTGGGGGGAAGAATATACAAATGGTTATTATTATTCCAGGAGTATGACTTTGAGATTGTGGTCAAGCCAGGAAGAATGAATAAGGGACCTGACCACTTATCTAGGTTAGAACATGGAGAGAAACCTACCAGTTTGGATGATACACTACCAGATGCACAGTTGTTGGCCATCAAGAAAGTCGATGATAGCTTCGTCGAGATAGTCCAGTTCCTATCCACAGGAATGGCACATTACAAGTATACAATTATTCAGAAGAAACAGTTGGTAGTTCGCACTGCAGATTTTCAACTTATAGCTGGACAGTTATATAAGATGGGACCATATTAGATCTTAAGAAGATGTGTTATGGAGTTAGAAATACCATTGATTCTTACAAAATCACATGAAGGGATCGTAGGAGGAAATTATGCATGGGAAAAAACAATGCATAAGGTTCTTAGAGTTGGCCTCTGGTGTCCCACTTTAAATAGGGATGCTAAGGAATACTACAAAGCCTGCCATATATGCCAAAGAGTAGAGAATCCTTCTAGAAGAGATGATATTCCTTTAGCACCTCAGTTAACTGTACATGCATTTGAGAAATGGGCTATTGACTTTGTGGGACATATCAACCCACCAAGAAATCACACAGGAGATCGATATATCATCACTGCTGATAGATGGGAAAAAGAAAGTGAATTTAAAGACTGTAGTACAGATACAGTTGTGTGGTTCATCTTTGAGGATATCCTAACCAGATTTGGATGCCCGAAGATCCTTATAAGTGATCAAGGCACACACTTCATCAAAAAAACTATTGGAGCCTTGACTCAGGAGTTCAAAGTTCACCATTAGAAGAGCACACCATATCACACACATGCGAATGGTACGGTCAAATCTTTCAATAAGATTTTGGAGACAACGCTAACTAATATTTGCAGTGTTCACAAAGATTATTGGGATTTGAGAATTCCAATAGTGTTATGGGCTTATCGAACTACTTGCAAAAAGTTGCGAACGCAGACTCCCTTTAAGTTAGTTTATGGCTAGGAAGTAGTAGTACCTATGGAATATTTGGTTCCTAGTTTAAGAACTGCATCATTTACAGGTATGGATGACACCAACGTTGTTCAAGATAGGCTCATGCAGTTGATAGAACTAGAGGAAGATAGGTTCATTGAAGGATTTCATCAGCAGGTACAAAAAGAACGATAAAAGGCTTACCATGACAAACATATCAAGAAGAAAGCATTTAAATAAGGATATTTGGTACTTTTATATGACAACAAGTTCATGAAGCATCCAGGAAAGCTTAGGACACATTGGCTTGGGCCATTCGCGGTTGTCTATGTTACAGAAGGAGGAGTTGCATAGTTGAATACTCTTAATGGAGAATGGAAGGATGGTTTAGTAAATGGGAGCCGGTTGAAGCTGTATTGTGACAAACAGGTGCCTCACAACTCTCAGTAAAAGAAAAGGAAGAAGGGTCTAGGTACCAGGTGCAGTTGAAATTGGGTACCAGACATAGAAAAGATAATCTGAACACGATAGGAAGGGACAAAGAAGAAATCACAGGCTGCTTCGCGCAGCCTGTAGTCGAAATAATACAGAGGGCTCAACCCTACATTGACTTGGGACGAGTCACATGTGAGTTTTGGGGGCTTGTTGGCCCTTGGTCATGTATTAAGGAAGAAAGAGAAGATTAAGGAAGAATAAAGACAAAGTATGAAGTGCATGGAAGGCACACAAACCGAGGAAGGGTTGAAGTGGTTAAAGATGCATAAAAGAAGGAATGAAGTAAATGAAAGAAAGTTGTTAAAATAAAATATCAAGGAAGAAAAGACAACAAAGAAGATATACCATGGAAAAGTCAGCAAGTGGAAGAAGACATTAATGGGTACTTTGGAGCACCTCATGGAAAAGAAGGAGGAACGAGTCGATGAGGTCCTTAAAATTAGGGTTATGTGGATCTAGGGTTTTGGCAATGAGGATTTAGGGTTTTGGACACTTTGGATTTGGTCTAGGGTTTTCTAACAGTCATGGAATGTATAAATAGAGGTCAAGAAGAGTTGAGAGTAGGGAAGCAAGAGTGGTATTGAGATGTAGAAGTGTTATGTTTTAGATTATTCTTGTATTTTAGGTCTTCAGTTGGGTGCAAAGAGCTACTCTGCAGCTGGGTGCACAGGGATAGGGAATAAAGAGGAAGAGAGAGAAGGATCTGCAGCTGAGTGTGCATATAAAACTATATGTTTTCATCTAGTCGATCAATAAACACAGTTTTGTGGATGTATCCCTAGGGAGAGGGTGAACCACGTAAAATCTTGTTGTATGTGGTTGATTTTGTGTTATTTGTTATCCTTTATACTATTATTGCACTTTTATTTTTCCTATTGAAGATAAGAAGATATAATTAACTTTGCAAATTTAAGCCTAATACTGTTAATAATTTCTAGGTTATTTTGCATTGTTGTTTTAGAATCATCTTGAATTTCCTCTAGTTGTAGACAAATGTGTCCTGCAACCCCCCCTATTGCTACTTCGATTGAGACTTCATCTGCTTCGCAGGTGTTTCTGTAAGGGCCAGTAATTAGGGTTTGTTGGTACAATGTTAGATTTTAACCCTGGGTATGCCCATGTGCCAACAACACAACATCGAAGAATGTCGCTCCAAGCAATCCCTCATGGCCGAGTTGAAGGCTTCCGAGTCAGAGCTCGATTCTGATTCCAATTCAAGTCCTAAAGGAGGGAAGTGGATTATTGATGTTGAACCCATTGCCATGGTCACTACCACCAAAGTCCGTCGAAGTAAACCAGAAGAACCAGAGGAAGGGGAACGCCTCTTTCACTCACAAATGTGGGTCAAGGGGGCTCCGATTAATTTCATTGTCAACAACGGTAGTCAGAAGAATCTGATTTCAGTAGAGGTCGTCAAGCGGTTGAACCTGCCAATGAAACACCACCCACAACCCTACACCATCGGTTGGCTTTGTCAAGGAAGACATCTCTGTGTCATCTAACAGTGTCGCATGTCCTACGACAACAATCATTTCAAAGATGAGGTACTGTGTGATATTTCTCCCCTTGAATTTTGTTATGTTCTTTTAGGACAACCATATTTGTGGAAGTGTCATGTTGTGTATAAGTCTAGACCCCGCAGTGTTATTATTACTTTGGGTAGACAATTGTACATGATCCCATAGGTGGCACCACCTACTGCTATTTCTTTAATCTTTGCTAAGCAATGCAGTAAGGTCATTTCACAGACCGAGATGTTCATCTTCTTTATGATCCATTCTCATAGTAAGCAGAAGGTCGCCGCCACATCCATGGACTCTACACAACACCTCTCTTTGCAGTTGATCAGGTGATCATGTCCTAAGTGAAGAAAATGCTCAAAATTAGAATTGCTCATAATTGGTTGAAATCAAAACAACTGGATAGGCCCCATCGATACGATCATGTTTCCGTGAACGACACTCAAAACCGACTCTGTATGCGAAAGTTATTCAAGTTTGAATATTCACAATTTCATTAATATATATATATATATATATATATATATATATATATATATATATATATATATATATATATATATATATATATATATATATATATATTAAAAATATATATATATAAAATACATATATATATTTGAAAAAAAATGTGGTAGGCCTGGAGGTCGCCACGTGGCCTCAAGTTTGAAGAAGTTTGGAGTAAAAAAAATCATTTTGGAGCTGGCAGGATTCGACCGCGGGTCGATGGGAGGGCAGCCCCGAGGCCTAACCACCTGGGCTAGTGGTGGTTCTTACCATTGATACAATAATTTTTATTTAAAAATTTGATACAAGGTTTGATTGGCGGTAAAAAGGGGACCAGCCCCTAAGGACCAGCCCCCTTTACATAGAACCTTTCCCCCAGAATCGTGGGCTTTTCCCTTCGATGGTTTTGGGAAGGCAGTTAGTGAATAGGAACACGTCCCGACAGTTAGTGGATGCCACGGTTTTGGCTGACCATTGGCTCAAACGGCTCGAATGGTGGTGGTTTAGTTGGTCTATGTGACCACTACCAATAACAATAAACTTCAATGCTAATAGTTCCGACGATTTTTGGGTGGAGTCCGCCTTTTTTGGCGCCAATTTCCATTTTTAGAAGTGCTAACTCCCACTACTCCAGATTTGGTGGAGTTTTTTTTGGAAAAGGGGACAGAACTTGTTTTTGGCATAACTTCTTCTACAGGAAACCATTTTGGACAAAATTTTGGTCGATTTTGGGTATTCTTAGCATTCTGGAGCGAATGGAACAGGTTGCAGAGACAACATAGGTGTAGTTCAGCCATTGTTATGTCAGAGTATCTTGAGGAGCCATTAGGGCCTTGAGGGAAAAGGAGCTACATTGGATCAACCTTCACTATTTTAGGTGAAAACAGAGTCATTTTAAGCTTATTTCTGTATTCTGAATTCGTTGTCATAGCTGGTTTGGCCTGTTTAGGCCTTTTTCTCATTGTAATACCATTTTGAGCATGAATAGATCAAGGACATGCCCATTGGGAGCCTTGGACCTGACAGATGTAGCCCAGGAGGGGTGAACTACCTCATCATGTGTTGTGTGTTTATGGTGAAATTATTTTGTTGTGTTAGACAGATTTAAGATTGTTAAACAGTAAACTAAAACAATACTCCCTCACACAAATTTTTTATAAACAGTGATTAAAAACACTTTGCACATTTATTTTCAAAGGAAATGAATACTTTGAACAGCAATACAAATACTTTCATTTTCAGATCAGATGGTATCAGAGCTTTAGAAGCTAGATTTTTTTACTCAGCATTGGTTTTGTGCAAAGATTAATTTACTTGTTTGCAGGTTTTCATGCTTACTAGGCTAAAACTCAAGAGAGGTGAAGGAAACTTGGTTAGTGCACAAACTAATCCATAGCCAAGAAGGGTCAAAAAACCACCTCCAAAAGCCTTAGAAGCAGCTTCAAGCATGTCTTCAAGAGAAGGATAAACTCATGAAGAGATGGATCCCAAGGAGGAAGAACGGGTATTTCAGAAAGCTTTATTAGATATGACTGAAATGGTAAGGATCCTCTACCAAGAAAGAAATGATAGGATTGTTGGAGAAGGGTCTAAAAACCAGAAAGAAGGAGAGGGTTCCATAGGAGGAAAGAAGAGTAAT
>ML777782.1:822854-837671 GCA_009831015.1 Picea engelmannii
TATCCTCATGTTTAATCCTACTAGTCTAGACGAAGTTTGTGTACAAGCTATGCATTTAGAGGCTAGAGGGAAAAACACTTTTGATGAGGGTAGAAACAAGCCTTTCAAAGGGAAGAACAAAGACAAAACCTTTAAGGGAAAAGGAAAAAAGAATGCATCTATCAAACAAGAGGGTGAAAAATTCATTTGTAAACATTGTTCAAAAGAGGGCCATGAAGAAAAAAATTGTTGGAAATTACATCCTAAAAAAAGAAATCAGTTTAACAAAAACAAGGGAAAGAAGAAAACTGCAACTACTACAACTACACCTCAAGATTTAGGTGATGATTCAGGGGATGAAACCAAAATTGCAGCCATGGGTTTGAAAAGTATGAAGGGAAAGGAAACTGAAACTAAGCCAAGCACTAGTACTTCAAACTGTCATGTACAAGCTCCTAATGAGGAAGAAAGAATTGAAATGTTCCATGTGAGGGTAGTTTCAAAACATACTAAAATTGACACATTGTTTGACAGTGGGTCACAAGCAAATCTCATATCAGAAGACTTGGTCAAACAACTTAAACTGGAGACCATTCCACATCCAAAACCTTATCCACTTGGGTGGATATGCAAGGATGCAAACTTACAAGTCTCAAGAAAATGCATATTGTGATTTGCCATAACTGCACACTTTATTGACACAGTTGAACTTGATGTGGTGTCGCTTGATATTTCAGGAATTGTTTTGGGAATTCCTTACTTATTTGATAGGAAAGCGATCTTTCATCACCATGAAAATAAATATCATCTCTTTAAAGATGGAAAGGAGTTCATTGTCAGAGCACATCGCAAGAAGGAAAATATAGCGATGGTAAATGCGGGACAGGTAAAAACGCTAGTAAATTCTAGTAAGAGTTTTGTACTTCTTATGATTAAGCCCAAGGTTGATGTGAATCATGAGGCCTTTGAAAATTGTGATTCCAAGCTTAAATCAGATTTATATGATGTAGTTGATTCACATCATGAGATGTTTCAGGAATCGACAGGTTTACCTCCTAAAAGGGAGATTCAACATGAAATCAATCTACATCAAGATTGTCCTCTTCCTAACATCGACATGTACCGCTTGTATATCATGGAGAATGCTGAAATAAAGAGGCAAATTAAAGAATTGTTGGACAAAGGATTCATAAGACCAAGCGCTTCGCCATGTGGGTCACCAATAGTGTTGATTCCAAAAAAATATGGAACTTGGCGCATGTGTGTGGACTTCAGGGCTTTGAACAAAATAACAGTAAAGAATCGTTACCCACTTCCAAGAATAGATGATTTGTTGGATCAATTGAAAGATGATAAATATTTCACTAATGTAGACTTATGTAGTGGTTATCATCAAGTTAGAATTGCAGAAAGTGACATTTGGAGGACAACATTTAAAACCAAACAAGGACTCTTTGAGTGGCTTGGTATGCCGTTTGGTTTATGCAATGCACCTGCAACTTTCATGTGGGTAATGGATGATGTATTACGTCCTTTTATTGATGATTTCTTTATTGTCTACTTAGATGACATTTTAATTTTCAGCAAGACTAGAGAAGAGCATGTCATGCATGTTAAGAAAGTACTTGATATTTTGAAGAAAAATCAGTTATTTCTCAAAATGTCAAAGTCTGAATTTGGAAAAACTTCTTTGGTTTATTTGGGACACATACTAGGAGGAGGTGCTTTGAGAATTGATCCTTCCAAAGTAGAAGACATTGTGAATTGGCCTACTCCCAAATCCATTACAGAGGTAAGAAGTTTTTTGGGTGCAGCTCAGTATTGGAGGAAGTTTATTTCTAACTTCTCTGCCATAGCAGCTCCTATGCATGCAGTGACTAGTGTGAAGCATGCTTTCCAATGGGGAGGCAAGAAACAGAAAGATTTTGAGGCTTTGAAAGAGAATTTAAGTTCATCTCCAGTCCTTGCATTACCGGACTTGAGACAGTCATTCGAGATTCATACAGATGCTAGTGATTACACCATGGGTGCAGTTCTCTTACATCATGGTAAGCCTGTTGCATTTCATTCTGAGACATTTAATGGTGCTATTGTGAATTATCCTACATATGATAAAGAGTTGTATGCGTTGGTTCAAAGTGTCAAAAAATGGAAAAAATATTTGATGGGCAAAGAAACCATTGTTCATACTGACCATCATCCTTTACAATACTTGCAATCGCAAAGTAAATTGCAACAGTCACGTCATTTCAGATGGATGGGCTTCCTACAACAATTTCCCTTGGTAATAAGGTACAAGAAAGGTATTTATAACAAGGTTGTTGATATGCTTTCAAGGCCTATTATTTGTGCTAGTACTTTGCTTAAGAATGATTCTATTGTACATGCAAGTTACATAGAACAGTATGCTTCAGATGTTGATTTTAAGGATGTATATACTAACTTGAGTGAAGGAAATCATGTTGAGGAGAATAATTATCATTTGCATAATAATTTGTTGTTTCATTTGGGAAAGTTATGTATACCACAGGGGGAGAGACTAAGCATCATGAGAGAAGCTCATTATTCTCTCATAGCTGGACATTTCGGGGTAAGCAAAACGGTGGCACATTTACAGAGGTATTGTTATTGGCCTCACATGGTAGATAGTGTTTCACGTTTCATTAGAGGTTGTTCATTATGTGCTACAAGCAAGCCTAGTAATAGGAAGCTTGGTTTATATATGCCATTGCCGGTACCTTCTAGACCATGGGAAAGTGTTTCTATGGATTTTGTTGTAGGGCTACCATTATCTAGAAAGAAACATGATTATCTTTATGTAGTAGTTGATCGTTTCAGCAAGATGTGTATTCTTATGCCATGTAAGAAAACTATAACTGCTGAACAAACTGTTGATTTATATTTTCAACATGTTTGGGTTCATTATGGCTTGCCTACTTCTATTGTTAGTGACAGGGATTCCAGATTTGTGGGGAATTTTTGGTCCAATTTATGGAAGATGATGGACAACAAGCTGAAAAAGAGTACTGGTTTCCATCCGCAAACAGATGGCCAAACAGAAGTAGTGARCAAAACCATTGTACATCTTTTGAGAGGTTATTGCAGCAAGCATCCCAAGCTTTGGGATGAGCATTTGCATTACATTCAACATGCTTACAACCGGGCCAAGCACTCTTCTACAAATACTTCACCTTTTGAAGCTTGTTTTGGGTATTTGCCTAAATCACCTTTAAATTTTATTCTTGAGAAGGATGTGGCCATTGATGGTCATAGTGACATTGACAAAGCTCGCATGTTCATTGAAAGAATTCAGATAATACATCAGCAAGTTCAAGAACAACTTGTAAAAAGTCAAGGCAAATACAAGGAGAGGCATGATAAGCACATAATTGATCATAAGTTTCAAGAAGGGGACGAGGTATGGCTGCATATTAGTAAGGAAAGAATGCAAGGAGAAGGTAAAAAGATGAAGCCTATTCTTTATGGTCCATTCAAGATCCTTAAACAAGTTGGAAATAATGCTTTTCAATTAGATTTGCCTTCATACATGCAAATGTATTATATTGTGAATGTGGAAAATCTATGTTTGTATGAACCTCCTCTAATTGTTGATTATGAAAGTGACATTTAGCTGCCATCTATAGAGGATTTCTCGCCAAAATTTTTGGATGAATTGAAAGAGGATGCTATCCTTGATAGAAGGACACACACTTCAAGGAGGGGAAATGTTGATTATGTTCGGGTTGGTCTTAAAGGAAACAAACCAAGTAAGGCAAAGTGGATTGAATTGGAAAAGGTGAGGGACCTGTACCCTCATTTTTTTAATAGGTAATTGAAGGATTTTGGGGTCCAAAAGCTTCCCAATTGGGAGGTGTGATCAGGTGATCATGTCCTAAGTGAAGAAAATGCTCAAAATTGTTATTGATCAGAATTGATTGAAATCAAAACGAATGGATAGGCCTCGTCGATATGATCCTTTTGCCGTGAACGACACTAAAAAACGACTCTGTATGCGAAAGTTATTCAAGTTTGAATATTCACAATTTCATTAAATATATAAATATATATATATATATATATATGTGTGTGTGTGTGTGTGTGTGTGTGTGTGTGTGTGTGTGTGTGTGTGTGTGTGTGTGTGTGTGTGTGTGTGTATATTAAAAATATATATATATATAAAATACATATATATATATATATATATATTTGAAAAAAAATGTGGTAGGCCCGGAGGCCGCCACGTGGCCTCAAGTTTGAAGAAGTTTGGAGTAAAAAAAATTATTTTGGAGCTGGTAGGATTCGACTGCGGGTCGATGGGAGGGCGGCCCCATGGCCTAACCGCCCGAGCTAGAGGTGGTTCTTACCATTGATACAACAATTTTTATTTAAAAATTTGATACAAGGTTTGATTGGCAGTAAAAAAGGGGACCAACCCCCTTTACATAGAACCTTTCGCCCAGAACTGTGGGCTTTTCCCTCCGACGGTTTCGGGAAGGCGGTTAGTGAATAGGAACACATGTCCCAGCGGTTAGTGGATGCCACGGTTTTAGCTGACCGTTGGCTCAAACGACTCGAATGGTGGTGGTTTAGTTGGTCTATGTGACCACTACCAATAACAATAAACTTCAATGCTAACAGTGCCGACGATTTTTGGGCAGAGTCCACCTTTTTTGGCGGCAATTGCCATTTTTAGAAGTGCTAACTCCCGCTACTCCAGATTTGGTGGAGTTTTTTTTGGAAAAGGGGACAAAACTTGTTTTTGGCATAACTTCTTCTACAGGAAACCATTTTGGATGAAATTTTGGTCGATTTTGGGTATTCTCAGCATTCTGGAGCGACTTGAATAGGTTGCAGAGACAACAAAGGTGTCGTTCAGCCATTTTTATGTCAGATTAGCTTGAGGATCCATTAGGGCCTTGAGGGAAAAGGAGCTGCATTGGATCAACCTTCACTGTTTTAGGTGAAAACAAAGTCATTTTAAGATTCTTTCTGTATTCTGAATTCGTTTTCACAGCTGGTTTGGCCTCTTTAGTCCTTTTTCTCATTGTAATACCATTTTGAGCATGAATAGATCAAGGACATGCCCATTGGGAGCCTTGGACCCGACAAATGTAGCCTAGGAGGGGTGAACTGCCTCATCATGTGCTGTGTGTTTATGGTGAAATTATTTTTCTGTGTTAGATAGATTTAAGATTGTTAAACAGTAAACTAAAACAATACTCCCTCACACAAAAATTTTATAAACAATGATTAAAAACACTTTGCACATTTATTTTCAATGGAAATGAATACTTTGAACAACAATACAAATACTTTCATTTTCAGATCAGCAGCATAAGCAAGTGGACGGGATCGTGGAAGAATATAGAGACATCTTCATCTCACCTACAAGGGTACTGACACACTACCAGGTCAAGCATCCAATTGATCTGACCCCCGATGCACCTCTACCTAATGGACCTGTCTATCGATGCTCATTGATGGAGAATGAAGAAATCATGCATCAAATCCAAGATCTTCTTTAAAATGGGCACATCATACCCAGCTCCTCCCCTTGCAAAATCCTGATTGTACTAGTGCAGAATAAGGACGGGACATGGCGACTCTACATTGATTACAGAGCCTTAAAAAAATAACAGTCAGGAACCGCTATCCCATTCCCTGGATTAATGACCATATTGACCAACTCAAGGGGGGGAATTTATTCAGGAAGATTGACCTGAACTCTGGCTACCACTAGGTTCCCACTGAATCGACAAATGTCTGGAAGACAACCTTCAAGTCTAAGGAAGGTCTCTACGAATGGCTAATCAGGCCATTTGGCTTAACAAATGCACCAAACACTTTCATAAGGTTGATGGAAGATGTACTGAGACCCTTCACCAACTCCTTTTTGGTAGTATATTTGGATAACATCCTCATCTTCAGCAGAACGTGGGAGGAGCACATGTAACATATTCAACAGGTTTTGAGCACTCTGCGGCAGTACAAGATTTATGCCAACTTGGAAAAATGATCTTTTAGCATGAACAGGGTCCAATACCTAGGCTACATTGTTGATGAGCATGGGGTACATGTTGATCCAGATAAGATCCAATTCATCCGTGACTGGCCAACCCCGACCACACTGTCCGAGCTTCAAAGCTTCTTAGGACTCGCCAATTTTTACTGACGGTTCATGTTGGGATTCTCCCATATTTCCTAGGCCCTCATCTAGGTGACCAAGGGTGGTGGTAGGTCCAAGTTCATGTGGGGGAAGGAGAAACAATGATCATTCAAAGATCTGAAACATCATTTGTTCTTAGCTCTAGTACTCTCCTTTCCCGATCTGCAACAACCATTCGGGATTGAGACTGATGCATTTAACTATGTTGTGGGCACAGTTCTCACTCGGCATGGGCATCTGGTGGCATACCATAGTGAGACACTTTCTGATATTTTCCGTAAATACCCCACCTATGACAAGGAAATGTATTCCATTGTACAAGCCTTCAGTCAACGAAAACATTACATTCTGGGGACAGAGTCGATCATACACACTGATCACAAGCCTCTGTGGTTCTTACAGACACATGGGAAATTGCAGAACGACCACCATTAGAAGTGGTCCACCTACCTGTAGCAGTTCCAGCTCAACATCAAGTATAATACATGTATCTCCAATCGTGTCGTTGACTGCTTCAGTCGGCCTCCTGTAGCTGCACTTACCACTGTGCTCCATTCATGTGGACATGAAACATAGAAGTGGCCACTTATCACCTCTTGGGTATAGGCGCCACTATCACTGATTTTCACATTCAGGACAAACTTTTATGCCACCTAGTCCATATTTGTGTTCCTTCAAGTGAGCGTGCAAAGTTGATTTGGGAAGCCCACTACAGTCGGGTGGCAGGCCATTTTGGCGTAGAGAAAATTGTGGTCGTTTTTCAGAAACATTTTTATTTGCCAAAACTTCGACTGGACGTCAGCAAGTATATCATATCTTGCACTTCCTGTGCCATTTCCAAGCCAGACATCAAGAAGAAAGGCTTATACACCCCTCTGCCTATTCTTGAGAAGCCGTGGGAGTCCATCTCCATGGATTACATGTCTAGTTTTCCATCCACAAAGCATGGAAATGACTGTGTGTTTTTGGTCGTTGATCAGTTTTTGAAGATGGCCATCCTCACAGCCTATAAGAAGACTATCACATCGGTTGATACTGCCAAGATCTTCTTTGAATGAGTTTGGGTTCACTTTGGGATACCATAGACCATCATCTCCGACCAAGAAAACATGTTCCTCAACACCTTTTGGTCGATTCTCTGGTCTCTGTTAGACACCAAGCTCACAAAATCCACTTCTTTCCACCCCCAAACCGATGGCCAAACCGAGGTTGTCAATCGGATGATTGTGCACAACTTATGCATGTACAATTATAAGCATCCCCATACATGGGATGAGAGTCTCCCATATGTCCAACACAGTTACAACATGGCTCCCCATAGTTCCACCGGCCATAGCCCATTTCAGGTGGGTCTGGGATTCCAACCCTTGGGACCCATTGATGTTGCACTTCCTCTTGCCACCACATAGACAAAATCTTCCCCTAATTAGTCTGCAGTCAACAAAGCCACTAGATTCATTGAGTGGATTTATCACATCCACCAAAAGATCCAAGATATTTTGAAGAAATCCAACGCTAAGTACAAGAAGATCCATGATAAACATAGGGTACCACACCAGTTTCAGGTTGGCGACAAATTATGGTTACATTTGCAGAAGGAGCATCTCACCGAGCCCCATAGGAAGCTTCAACCACTTCGTTATGGGCCTTACACTATCACCAAGGCTATGGGTAGCAATGCTTTTGATCTCAACACTCCACCCTTCCTTGGTTTGCATCCAATATTCAATGTGGACCTCCTTCGGCCATATTTTCCACTATTATTGGACACCTCTAAGATCATTGAACAGCTGACACCAATAGATCTCAACCCTGACTGCATGGAACAAGCATCCACGGATCAGATAGTGGACACATAGGTCAAGGGCACTCGCTAGCAGCATATCTAGCTTTATCGGGTTGTCAAGGCAGGGTAACTCCTACACCAAGGCAAGTGGCTCACCCAGGGCCAAATCCAACAGAAGTTTCCTCACCTGATGGGGGAACTCAATGCAATGGAGACTATTTATTCCTAAGGGGGGAGGATTGATCCAGATGGATATTGGTGGTCACCCACCTATTCCAACTGGCTCCTCGTGTTCGTTTTTGTTCAACACGTATTTTTGTACTACTTTATAATTGTGAGTTCTACACTTCTAGGGTTGTCTGAAGCCTCACACATTCTCCAGGGGGATACAGGTGGCCTTTTGCCTAATCAAATTGACCTATTTTGTATGTTTTCATGTCATCACATCTTGTTGTACTTTCAGGGCTCTTTTGGGGCCCTAATAATTGTTTTTTTGGCTTGCCATAGTCAAAATGTAGACGGAGTCAGAGTTTGATGACAAAATGTTTATCTCTCTTAAATACCTTTCCAACGGGCTATCACACGCCTAAAATGGAGGTCGTATGAAAAAGTTATGACCCTAGGAAGTTGAGGTACCAAATTACACCAACTTACCCATAGGGCCCACATGATTTTTGGCGTTTCACCTTCTAGGGTTAGGTTTTTGGATGTATAGGTTTTTGGAATTCATGAGTAATATGAAACGAGACTACGGAGCCTCATTGTAATCCATTATGCTCAAACAGATGCACGTAACAATCACATCTCTTCTCAGAGATAACTACCACCATTCAAGCAAGTTTCAGTTCTGCAGTTTTACAGTTTCATCCTGTTTGATTATTTAATAGAATATATTGTTCACTGAATATTGGTGTTATTCTTCCTATCTCTGTGTTTATGGTATTCAGTCTGTAATCAGTTCATTCCGCTCCTAAATCCGGATCAAATGTCCTCGACAAAATTCAAAAAGTATTTATAGAATATGATGTTTTTTCTATAGAAGACATAAAGTTTGGGGTTAAATGACTCACAAACGTGAAAACTAAGGACATGTAGGGCTACCAAGATGAAATATTAAAAATTGGAGGGCCTATTATGATCCTTCACATACACCAACTCTTCAATTTAGCAGTCAAGCATGGCTTCTCTAAACCTTGGACTCAAAGCCTCATTGTACCTATATTTAAAATTGGGGATAAAAGCAATCCCTCTAATTATAGGACAATTATGATTAGCCTCATTTTACCCAAGCTACATTGAAATATTTTGGAAAACAAGATAAGCATATGGCTAGAAAGCCACCGAAAAAATAATTGAAGATCATGTCAGTTTTAGAGGTTATCATTCAACTATGGACCACCTTATCATGTTTAGGATCATTGTAGAAGAGTGTCACAACAATAAAACCAATCTCCTTTGTTGTTTCGTTGACATTAGGAAAGCTTTTGACACTGTGCCTAGAACCAACCTTTGGAATAGGTTAGAAGAGCTAAAAGTTCCCTTTAGGATGAGAGTTGTTGTGGTAAGGTTGCATGAGAATGCTATTTCCAAGTTTAGGAGCATTGAGGGTTGGTCAGAAGAAATTAAATTCAATATAGGAGTCAATAAAGGTTGTCCCCTATCCCCTATCCCCTACCCATTTAAGTATTTACATTGACAAGTTAGAAGATTGTTTGGAAACTACAGGTTGTGTTGGACCAACTCTTGCTAGTATAGTAATCCTCCTTCTTCTCTATGCCAATGATATTTTTCTTATGGAAAGGAATCCCTATCACCTTAGTAAGCAACTTATAATCCTCAAGGACTTCTGCTCTAATACAGGTATGATTGTGAACATTGGCAAAACGAAGGTTATGATCATTAAATCCAACAAGATCACTTACAATACTTTTGTATATGACAACAATATATTGGAGGAAGTGCCTTCATACAAGTATCTTGAAATTGATATTCATCGCAAGCTCGATTGGAACTATAGCATTGAGAAAAGTATAAATGGAGGATGAAAATCTTATTATGGGCTTGAAAATAATTGTAAATTAGAATACCTTTGGCTATGGGATAAGAAAAAACTACTCTTTGAGACTCTTTTCTCTCATATTATCTTATATGGATGTGAAGTATGGGGATGCAATATCTCTCGAGAGTCATGGAGAAAGATAGAGTAGATCCAAAATAATTTTATAACTTATCATATCAAAATTAAAGGGAATACACCCTATCCTATCCTATCCTCCTCATAGAAGCGAGTCTTTCCCTATTGAGAGCACAACTATGATTAGGTACTTAATGTACAAGAACAAGATAAACACTCACCAACGACTCAAGCGGGGATGGCATAATGATGCCAAGTCTTCGCTAAATCATTGGGGAATAAAAGAAGAAGTTATTATGTAGAATGTTGATGATATTAAAAGTATTGTACAAGACAAATTTAAGGATAATTTATGGTGTGCTAAATAATAAGAGGATAAAAGAAAATTTAGATATTATAAAGAGGTAGTTAACCATAATCTTGAAGATAAAAAAAAAATCGTTGCTTTGACTAATGTAAAGAATAGAATCAATATTCTTAAAATAGGAACTAATTTTCATGAGCTACATGGTGAAACTGGGAGTTTGGCAATCATGGCAGGAAAGAATCTCTCACCTTTGTAACACCAACAATGTTGAAGATGAAAAACACTTTCTTCTAGAGTTCCCGATGTATACCCAAATTAGACCTCAATTTCAAAATATTTGTCACAATATTGACCTTCCTAACCTTCTAAGTCATCAAAACTTTAGCGATCTTGGAAGGCTTCTCTTAATGCTTTTCAAGCATTGAAATAACATTTTAAAGAAATCCAAGTAATCTCTTACTTTTCTTAAGGTCTGATACACCAATTTTGGTCTCAGTGGATGTTAACCATCATCATACTCAATAAAGAGAAGATATTGATTCCATGAAAAAATTTCATCTGAATATTCATAATTTATTTTCTATTATTTATATAATATTTCATAAAAATATTTATATTTTATTTTTTTATCATTTATTTTATATTTTTCTTGAATATTTATGTTTTATTTTTTATTATTTAGGTAGTATGTTGAATTAAAATTAATTATTATATTTTTCTTGAAAATTAATTAAAACAATTAATTTAATATTATTATATTTTAAAAAACATTATCTTCTTTAAAAGTTTTTAAAGAAATTTTCAATATATTGATAATTATATAAAAAGATATTTAAATTAAATTAAACTAAATCTTTTCACATATATTTGACATTCTTATGTGATAAGATGGATGGGTAGCCAACGACTAAAGCACATATTTAAAAAAAATTAAATTTCAAATACTAAACATGAGATTTTTTCCTTTAGTCATGGAACCTTTTTAACGGGTTTGACAAGAGGTTTAAAAAAAAAAAAAGTTAGATAGAGGATTATTCTTGTCTAACGAAATGTATTTCAATTTGTAATATATATTTAAAGATAGGGAAAATTATCTTCCCAAATTTTATGAAATGCTTTCTCAATTTGTTTAATTTTATGTGAAATATTACAATTTTAAATTTTATAATTGTTAATTGAGTTTAGTTCATGTGGATTTTTCTCAGAATTGTTTCTTAAAAAAACTCATAATTATATTAAAAAAAAATTTAAAATTTAAAGCTCATAATTATATAAAAACTGAAAAATATGTATAATAGAAAACAAATTTGTTTCCCAAAACCAAATTTTTACAATCTCAAAACTGTTATCAAAATCAAAATAAGTTTTCCAATCTATTCTTTTCTCAACACTATAATTTAAATTCAACCTTAAACCTCACACCAATATAAAATCACTCAAAGTAAAAATGTTATAAAAGATTAAAACTTTTTTAGAAAACCAAATTTCTACAAAAGCTTTCCAACCTTTTTTTATTCTTTTTAGCATTATAGCTCTAACTTAACTTATGACGAAAATCAATTCCAAGATACTTATAAAAATGGTCTTCTTCCAAGTTGAGATCATTGTATGTAATTTGTTTCAATTTAATTATCTTTAAACCGCCTCTATATTTATAGACATTCGGGAGTGTGTATAAAAATTTAAAAAACAAATCAAGTTGTCTATCAAGATCAAATAGATCGTTGAAAAGACGACAATATCATATGTATATAAAGTTAGATGTAACAACACGTTCAACCACTACTTTAAGGTATCCTCATGACTCCAAGAAAAACCACTACCCCAAAGTGTCACATGATTCTAGAAAACCTTTCACAAAAAATAAACCTTACTCAATAGTAGAAAACTCCTCTCCCCTCACCATTGAATCTAACCCCTTTAAAAAAAATGATTAATCCTATACTTTATTTGATCTATATTTTGATCTATATTCAGAAGTATTTTAAACTTGTGTATAGATTTTAAATTGTTGAATGACAACTAATCATACAAACTCAGTCGTGCTTCCTCAAAGCAATACACTAAATCTAAATTTTAAAATGAAAATATTTTTAAAGCCACTTATTTAAATAGTTAATGAGAGAGAGTACAAACTACGAAATAATCTATTTAAAATTAAAAAATTAAAAATATGTTAGAAAAATTATTATTTCAAAATTAATTTTATGGTTATCCATTTAAAAAAAGATCATATCATTTAAATTGTTTTGAAATTAGTATAGATCCAAAGCTTATATCTATTAATAAACCAAAAGACAAATCTCTCAATACTTTAAAAAGTCATGAATTAATATATAGAGAGGAACTAATTAATATATATAACAAAAATTGGTGGATTGTTATTTAATTAAAAAGTATGGTCAAAACCATTTAGTACAAAAACATAATTTAAAAGTCATGAATTAATATATAGAGAGGAACTAATTAATATATATAATAAAAATTGGTGGATTGTTATTTAATTAAAAAGCATGGTCAAAACCACCTAGTACAAAAACAGAATTTAAGACTATAATAAAATTTCATCTCAAAGCTTCAAACCACCATAATAATATCCATAATAATGTGCTTCATATTCTAACATTATTACTATGTTGAACAATGTAAATTCGATAATAAATACCTTTAATACATATTATTAAAAAAAACATGCTCAAAGATTTGCATCAAGATTTGCCTCAGTGCCATTTCCATGCTTGTCATAGTCCTTTCCATGCTGATCACAATTCTTTGAAGATGCTATAGGGTCATTTAAGTCTAAAATTGGTGCTAATTTGAACATTTCCTTGTCGCCCATACGCCTTCTGGGAAGAGAATTCCCTGATCCACGTCCCATTGAGCCAACTAGAACTATAGAGCTTTGATCTGACTTCTTAAAACATCAACCTCATCCTGAAGTTGTCCCACCAAGGCCCTGTGATGTACCAGGGTATCGAGAGAAAACGAAAAAGTTGAACTGAAATACCTTACCTGAATAATTAATATGTGCCTTTCCTCAAATTCATTCTCCACCATGTCCTCGTCATGTTGCAATTCATTGTCCCTAGAAGCCATAATGACCCAACTGCCGAGGATAGCTATCAATTGAGCACAAAGAGGAATGTGGAATGAAATTATAAACCTCCCTAAACCAACTACAAAGCAATCCCAAAAGAAACCTATTTCTACTGGAAAGAGCACACCAAACAAATTGTTAACCCCACAGTTAAACACCAAAGAGGAAACAACTAGAGTGTAGAATTCAATCTCCAGCTTTAATACTATGAATCCCACTAAGGAATCCACATAAAAACTTATGAGAAGCAAGAGCAAATCAAAAGCATAACACTAGATCATCCTCCAAACCATCCACTAGGAGGTCATGAAATAATATGCCCCCAAGCTTTCCTCTATGCCATTAATAACAAGGAGATAATTCCCAAGATGAAAAATTCAAGTGGTGTGTGGTGTGTACATGAATGTCCTTGATCTAATAGTTTCCCATGAGATTGCCATGCAAAACCTTAAAATGGCTGATGACACTACCCATATTTACCACATTATTGTACTTTCCCTTTAGCACCTTTACATGCCATAATGAATTCACTCCCCTCTTGGAGCTGATCCATTGAACTAGTAACCGATATGTACCAGGATCATACCCTCTTTACTAAGTTATTCTTAACCCACGATCTAGAGTGATTATCCCACTTCAAAAATAATATCATTTGATTTTTTTAAATGCATGGCAAGGCAATGTCTTGCCTCATGCATGCAGCCTCCACGTGGTGAAAAGAAGCTTGCCAAATGGGCTAAAGAGACCCCACCCTTAAGCAGATTCATTTGATTACGGGGGAGTAACCAACGCTCAACGTCATCAACTCCCATAAGACCAGGAGCTTTTCCTATGGCTCTATTGATCATTTCATCTATTTGTGAGTTATTATGACGACAAACATGAAAAAATGGACTTTGAGATTCAACAAAGAGATGTTGATGCGATCAACCAGAACTTTTAAATCGATATGTTTTGGAGAAGAGCCAGTTACAAAGTATCTAATGGTATTTTTGGAGTCCCCGACTATATTTAGATTGGAAATTTATCTCTCCTTTGCGAGTTGAATCCCCTGATATATTGTATAGGCTTTGATCTTATTTTTGATGGTGATGTCAAGATTTCAGTAAAATTCCCATTCTCGATTTTTTCTTGGGTCATAAAACACCCCTCTCATACCTACCTCCCCAGAAAATTTATATTTATTTTTTAAAAGTAACTAAAACTGAAATTTAAAAAACATTTCATCTTTAAAAATAGTAGGTTTGATAAGATAGTTAAAAGTTTTTAATAAGTTGGTTTTTGTTTTAAACTATAAATATTAATAATATTTAACCTATTAAATATAACAAAGTATTTTTAAAAATAA
>ML777782.1:864239-883446 GCA_009831015.1 Picea engelmannii
CTTAGCTGCATATTTGGTTAGAGGAACACTAAGCTTGGAAAGATTTACTACTTCAGGGCTCTTCTCAACTGGTTTCTTTCCCTTTTTCCTCTTGGAGATTTGATGACTTGATGGTGTTGTCCTTTTCACTGATAATGGAGAGTCCTTCTTTAATTCAAGATTACTAACCACCTCTTCAATAATCCTTATCTTCATTTCTCTGTTTTCAAATTGCAACTGTGTTATAACATGATGGGCCTTTTCAAGCTGATCTTGCAACTCCATGATTTTCTGGTCTTTTTCATCTAAGGGTGTTTGTTCTTTGTTGATTTCTTGAGTTGTATGTTCAACATGCTACTTGTCCATGATAGGAAGTCTTCTTGTTGTTGATCCAGTGAGAGGTTTTTCATGCTTCAATGTCTCAACATTTTTAGAGGTGAATTCCAATTTTCTTCCTTTATTTTTTATTTTCTTTCTTGATGAAGGTTCTACCACCTCTTTTCCTTTTTCATTTTCTCGTTGTCTTGGCCTTTTTCCACGTCTACTACTGGAAATATTAGGGACTGGTATAGTTGTTTTCTTAGCTAAAGAAGGAGCACCTCTCTTGTCTTGAGGGTTGTTGACAACATCTATAGCTATTCCTGTTGAAGCTAAGAAGGAATCCCATTCTTGATTCAACTTTTTAAGTTATTCCAACACCAGAAGTTTGATAAAAGAAGAATGAAATAAGCTTGCCTCAATCTGTTGAGTTTTTGTTTCCACCATGTCTGACATCTTTCTAAGGCTTCTATAGAGATAGAAAGGTAAATTCAAGGGATTTTTACCAGTAAAATGAATTAATAGCCTCATATGGTATTGATATACTCTATTAAACCTTCCCTCACAAGTGCAATATCTCTGAACAACCCTTAATAGTTTTCATATTATTCCAAGACGAATTCTCTAGGTACTGTAGCACCAAACTCCTGATTCTTGTATTCAGGTTTAAACTAGTCATGATAAAAGATGAGATCAGTTGGGATTTCTGTTGCAATAGAAATTGTCTCTTCATTCACTTGAAACTAAAGGTTGCATATCTTTGTGTTAACCCCATTAAAATTGATGGCAAATTCTTTGGTCACTTGCATGTTGTAACCCTGGATTTTTTCACAGAACCTAATGCATCAAAATTCCTCAAAAGATGCCCTAATCGTTGGATCTGAATTAATGAACTACATATATTGAGTTTCAAATCGAACAATTTTTCCCCCTTTATTATACTTCTTCTTCTGCCAAATAGCTTGAGGTTCAAATCAGACAGATTATTTGCATACAAGCTTAACATGCCTTATATCATGTTTTAAGACTGACACTTCAAATTTTAGCAGTCCAATTGATCAATTTTTAATAAGGTAATCCTCTTAAAAATTAGGATGAACATGGGATGGATATGATAGGAGAAGGCTCTAGGAAGTAAGATGCTAAGAAAATCAGGGTTAAAAATGTGTTTTTAATGGAAATTAAGAGTAGGAATTGATGTATCCAAAATCTGCAACTTTATACCAACAAAAATGTTTACCATAACTTCTTGTTAAAATGAAGATTTGACCAACGTTTTAGTATATGAGGACTTGACTTGGTTGGTATGATTCATAGAGGTTCCAACATTCAATATATTATGTATGTGGGAAATATGTATCGAAGCTCTCAAATATCCTAAGTCTATGACATTCAACCAGCAAGCACACTTGCTATAACACCTTGCAAAATGTTTCCATGACCAATGTTAGGGTGGTTTTAGGTTAGGGATGATTATAATAGGCTAGAAATGTGGAAAAAATTGGTAGGATAGGTTTATTTTATGAGGGTATATGATACCTATAACATGACTGCTATACAATATGCTTAGTCTACAAACTTGTGACCAGGATGTAGTTCTAGGGTAGAAAACACTTAGGGATGTAAACGTTGAGGTGAAAATGGATTAAGCAGAAAGGATGTGAGACTTGGAGTATCTAACGTTAGAGGACATGAGTTTTTTTAGGGTATATTTAATTGCAAGAGGGATGTAGGTAACCAATAACCAACAAAGTTTAATGATATGTAGACAGATTTTGGGGGTATTCGGCTTGATCGTTGAAAGGGATATGGGTTTAGGAGATTAGGGGGAGTTATCTAAGCTAAGGAAGAGTATGATGAAACCTATAATATAAACAAGGTCTATGATGGGTGAGTCAAATCATAACCAACAAGAAAACCTGAGAAACGTTGGAGATGTAAACACTCAAAAACAATCCCAAACTAGTGAAAGCTTATTTATATGAATGGTTCTCACTAGAATTCAACACTAGTTTGCAACTTCTAGTGACATTTTAGGATGCTCTATATTTTATATGTCTAAAATTTTGTCCTTTAAATGTTGAATACCTAGTATAACATATGGCTTAGGCACTTTGCTAATTCCAGTGACCATTAGTTTTGGTTATTGATAGGTGTAACATAGTTTCTATGTTTTTGTTTTTCACTTAGATGATGATAGTTTGAGATCAATTTATGACATGCTCTAGTACCAATTGTCCAAAATTTTGTATATTTATACTCGATTACTACTTGGTTGAGTGAGTGTTATGGAAATACCCTTGTGAACAAACAAATCTAAAAACTTTCAGGTATTAGGAGATCCTCAACACTTGATGCATGCCCGCTTGTGTCTATCATTAAACTGAAATTAACATTAACATTTTCTTTCTTCAGGTAATTGGACATTTTTAGGTAGCTAAGAGGAAAAGCATTAAGGATCCAGTTGCATAAATTATCTTGATTTAATTTTCAAATGGACAAAAAAAGGCATTAGACAAATTCAAAGACAAGGTATAATTTCTTCGGTATGATATAATATAGAATATGTTTTTTATTGTAATTTGCAATGAATTATCTTTAAGTTCAGATGTGCAAATTGTTTGAATGTAGAATGTCAAAGGAATATCAAGATGGGTTTGAAGAGTTCATAGAGTTTTTTACGAGGAATTCAAAGGATAAGAAGACCACGAGATTCCCTTGTAAAAAATGTTGCAATGTTTCACTACTAATGTTTGAGGAAGTGCGAGAACACTTGATGATTCATGGTATAATGAGTTCATATAAAATATGTTTTCCATGGAGAGAGGGATGTTATTCAGGTATGATCATAGGATATTATTGAATTAAAGTATCATTTCCATGTTGATAATATTAATTATATATTTCACTTTACATTAGATAAAATCTGATTTGTTTTTTTATATCTCTCCCAGGCACCTATATTTGATGTAGGAAAGAAAAACTATGCAAATGAAATGCATGATTTACCTTGAGAAATTTCACATTTATTGGTATGAATTTATGTAATGCAAGTGTTTACAATCTTATGTATGCATTTTTGTATGAGGGTCAATTATATTTAAAAATATGTCTTTTCCCTGAGAAAGTTTTATATGAACAATATTGATGTTTCTGGTTTTCTTTTCTTTACATTATATTTTGTGATATCCAATTGATAGGGTGATGAACACATAGTCAAACATGATGATCATAATCATGTTGATGAGTCTGGGACATTATTTACGAAAGATATTGAAGTTCCTAAGAATGACAATGATAATGATGCAACCATGGTTGATAATCATATGGTTCAAATGGTGAATGATGTTTATGAATGATTTAATGAAAATCCATACATGAATTGTAAAAATGGATAGGTAGCATCAATGGATGAAATGAATGATATCAATAAATATCAAAAGTTAATTGAAGATGCTAGGAAACAATTGTACCCAGGTTGCACTAGTTTCACAAAGTTATTGGCCACTGTGAAATTGTACAACCTTAAAGTGAAAAATGGATGGTCTAACACAAGTTTGACCCAAGTGTTGAAATTACTAAGAGAAATGCTTCCAAAAGAAAATACACTTCCATATTTTTCATATGATGCAAAAAAATTGATTAAATCATTGGGTTTGGACTATGAAATGATACATGCATTCAAAATGATTTCATTTAATACCGGGGAAAATATGAAAGTAAAGATAAATTCCCAACATGTGGTAAATATAGATGGAAGGTTGATGCTCATTATGGAAAGTTGCATAAAGGTGTTCCGACCCACGAGGGCTTCGTTACCTAAAAAATATATTAGCACGTTCATTCATAAAGGGGTAATAAAAAGGGGGGAAAACATGGGGCAATATATTGTGATATAATAAGGCCATAGAGGGGTTTTTAATTTTTAGTATCAATATAGATATTAGGGGGGGTCAAGGATGGTTGGGGATATAAAAAAACTATAAAATATATAATACTATCGAACAAGGCCTTTTTCCCCTCCTCCAACTTTGTGATCTAACATCCACTACCATTGAAAACCCTACCTACTCAACACACCTTTCTTTTTCCTTCTCCCCTTCTTCCATCAAACACCCATCTCTACCATTGAAAACCCACCTCTTTCATTGGTCTATCACATTGATTTGCAACTGAAGTAATGGTAGGATTTGAGCTCAGATATGGGTCTACCGTTGTTGGAAAACCATGAATGATAAACAATGCTATTGAGATTTCAGTTACAAAACGGAAACCAACCCTAGCATTCAACAAGTCATGTTTCTCCTCCTCCACCCCTGCATTTCGGGTGGGTCAAGGAAGATGTCATGCAGATCAATAAACCATCATGGATTTTCCTAAAGAGAAGGCACAATGGCCTAGAGCAGAACCTCTCAGTTCCATGCCTGGAGGAGTGACTCGTGTCAATCATCCAAATGAAGAAGATATGCATTTCTATGCACCATTTCTCTTAAATATCACTCTTTTTGAAGTTAATACGTGAATTCTTGCTTGGTATTTTAAATAATATATTATGTAGAAAATATCATTTTTATGCACAAATAAGTTAGTAGTGATAGTAGTTCAAGGTTTGTGATATTAAAAAAGAGTTGGATGTTAGGTTTATTCAAATAAAATTGCACATATCCCTTAACAATGAAAACTATTGTAGCATACAAGATTATCATGTAGCAGTAAAACAGATAGGATGATTTATATCCAAATCAAGAGACAATCCCCCCAGGACTAGATGGTATCCTTCCCTTAAAATATATGTGGAAATCCAATTATTTAATTATTGATGTCATGTTTGAAAATTAAATAAATAATTATTTTCTCAAATACCATGTTAAAATTTTGACTTTTTTTTCTAATTTAAATTGCAAGTTGAGTTATTCATTTCCTACAAAATACTATCACATGTCCCCATTTTGATGGTTTGTTTTTGTTGCTATGTGCGATAAACTACTAGAAACCCAACCATCCATTGGTCCATGACATTTATGGATGATAAGTAACTTGTTTCTGATTTAGGCATTTGCAATGTTTGGAGTCCAACATATCAACTTCATTTTCAAAACTATGATGGCTGCATAGATAGATCCAAGTTTTTCTACATGTTGTGAGACCCTTCCATGACTATGTCCAAATTATCAAAGTCAATAATGGGAAATAACTTTTTATCTTAAGTATAGGATTGACTTTTCTAATGAAGAACTACAACCAAGGCATATCAATCCAGTAGGTATTGTTAGTAGTCGACATGCCATTAAACCTACAAATAATGTCAGAATTAGTTGAATAACACACCACCACTTCAATTGTTGTTTTCACCACCTCTAAAGAGGGTATTTCTATAGCCATGTCCCTACAATGTACATGTGACTGAAGGCTATTGAATGTGTTATCACTTTGTAATTTTTGTTTGGTTGATAGACAAATGACATAGGTAACTATTTCAACCTACTTCAGAGCTGGGCACTAGCCTCCTCAACTCAGAGAGGGATCTCTCGTGTCACTTGATATTTATTTGGAAACCAGTGGCTAGATTTGGTTTGTTTTGGGGGTTTTTATAAAGTTGTTGGCAAGGAAGGGGAGGGACACTCAGGGCTATGGAGTCAAAATTCTAAAAGTGAATGAAAACAATGACCAACCGGTAGAACTCTCCAGAGGATAAAGGATAAATGAGGTGATGAATCTGAGTTATAAATTGAATTTAAGAAGAGTGTAGGAAGAGGGATAAAAAAAAATAACTGCATCAGAGAATTATTGAAATGAATTCTGAATTAGCTAGGAAGAAAATTACACAGTTTAAATTGCTTAAGCCAAGAGCATCATAAGATGAATTTTGGGCCTTTAACTCTCCAATTTAAATAGAATAAGATGCAAATGGAATAAAAGAACACAAGAAATACATACAATGAAGGAAGACAAAACTCATATCACCATCATTAGAATCTTTTCATTGAGATTTCAAAAGATTCTGCAGATGTATTCAATTCAACTTCAGAAAGTTACAATAGAGTTAAAAAAACCAAAAAGTTGCCCTTGCACTTATGCCAACATTAATTCATTCAGAATTTCCAGTACTTATACAATCCGATTACAATGGTTGAAACTGAAACGTTTCAACTTCTAAAACTGACTACAATAATTTCAAATGACAGTCTCAGCATGTGAACCAATTTACAATGATTAAACAAAAATGCTCATAAACTAACGGTTGATTTCTATGACTGCTCGCCTTTTGTCCTCACCATTTGTCTTGCTATGATATCTGATCAAAATAGCCACTCTGGTGACACTTGGAGGCTATTTACTGGTCCCTGGAAAGTTGCATTTTGTCTTGTCTAGCCGCACAATCTCCTTCCACTGTGATTAAGAAGGAATATCATAATCCATCATTTCTTTTTTTGGGATCTCCAAGTCGATGCAAGAAACATAAGCCATAGTCGGCAACCCAATATTTATTGTCTTAAACTGATTTAAAATATCAAAGTATGTGGCCAAATATTCCACCAAACTTGGTCCCTTCAGGTTCTCCTCTAGGCCTTCAAATTTGGAATGATCCATTATGCACTGGGTGAGGAGAGAATTGTATTCCTCTTGATCATATAATTTCCCTTTTCCATCCCAAAATGGTGGGAGGCCCTTGATAAACAATTGTTCAAATGTATCCTTAAATTCTTGTATACTCTACTCCATGTCCATGTTCATTTTCTCTTTAGGTTCTTCCAACTCCGGGTTTACTATCTGTGGAGACTCCGTGATTTTTATTTTCTTGGGAAAAAAATTTTGACCACTCGGGCCCAGATCCTCTGAACTTCTCCTCTTATTATAAACACTCATCTTGGGAGCTTTAATAATCAACCTTGGAGAATTGTTTTGTGTCTGTATCTGCTGCGGGGTTGACTCCAATTGTTGTGTCGGATCAGGCTGCAAAGTGACTTCCATATCTGCACAGGTTTCCAAATTTTCCATTTTATCAAATCCTTCAACATGTTCATATTCATAAGGGCTTTGTTTGCTCATCAATATTCTCTTAGATTTGACCTAGTGAAGATCATATTTCCTCCCTTGTCACTGGGAAAATATGAATTCATTGAGCTTGGCTTGGATCTGAGTCAAACAAGATCTAGCCTTTACCACAAAGGGTCCTATTATGAAAGGAAACTTTAAGTTAGATGCTTTGTGCATTTTCAGAAAATGTTTTGTTTCTAAGATGATTCTTTGCCTAATGAACACCAGGACAAAGACTTTGGGAGTCAAGAAAACAGGCAAAAGGTAAGGTCCCTCTTGATAACCTTATACCCAAATTACAGTATAGTGCATGCACAACACCCAATATCTTATCTCGTTATTTGGATTTGGTTGTAAAAAACTTTTCATTTCCTCCAAAACCCTTGGAAGGCCAGTGCTGAATATTAAGCTATAAACTCTGGACATTATCTTATTTTAAAAATGAGCATTGCGATCCTTTTGCATTCAGTCGAGATGAATGCAGCTTCAGGGAACTCTGTTTTATTTGTTTCCAAGAACATTATTAGAAAATGTGTATAATACCTGAAGTGCCTTAGTGATTGGAAATTTACTAGCTACTTGTGCACATTATCAGCGATGAATTCTTCAAAACTGATATGGACTGACTGACTAGACTCCGAATGAAAAAAGGTCAACATAAAACCCAACATGAAATCTACTACAAACTTGTCGTTATCTAAACCTGAAATCTGAATTAGTATGGAACAAGCCCACTGGACCTCAATGACCATGACGCTCACATTCATAGGCAATGACAAACTTTCAGAATGATGTTCGGGTTTAACAACGGTATTCAAAAATAGGGTTTTGACCTTGGGGGGACTTTCTCTGTAGATGGTAATAAGTTTCTCTTCCTCAAAGGGCTCAAACACTGCTAGGGAAGACTCTGGTGTACCGAGGGCATGTCAAATTAACAGGTTATCTACTCTGCACAGGACCTCTGACCCTAACTTATTCAAAATGACTTTTTCTTCCTGCGCGAATTGTTCTACACACCAACTTACGAATTGTGGGAAAGGGAATGCAACTTCGACGGTGTAACGGAATATGGAGGTTTGGGCCACTTCGAGGAAGGGTATTCATTTCCCGACATTGTCTAACAAATTGGCTTTGGATACGAAAATGAGTGAGACAACTATTTCTGTGTCAAATATACTAAAGTCCCTATCAATTAGGGCTTCTTCTTTAGAGGCGGGATCTTGCTCTGTTACGAATAAAATGACAGGATTCATGTCCATGATGAAAAATACCTATGAATGAGTGGAGAATGCACGAGTCTGGTTCACTATGGAGCTTCAGTTTGAACGGAGCATTTGTGCCAATTTTCAAAAGTTCAAATGATTTAAAACACCATAAAATAATGATCGGGGCCCTCCTTTTATACATGCTTTTCGACATTGGGGGTGAGGCAAAGCGATTTTGGGTAGACCTCTTTTTGCCTCGATATGCCTCTGATGGTGCCACGTTTTCTCAATCTTAAACCATGGTATTTCCTTTGGCCCGCTCCCAAGCAGTTAAACTTTGCGCAAGTTCCCTGCCAAATACGCTTTGTGACCGTCGATTTTCGATGCTTTCAGATCTTTGGCCCACTGGACCCCATCAAAACCGCGACTCCGCTATATTTATCCCTTCTCTTATAAATGTGACCATGTCCTCCAAAATATCGTGCCTCCATACCGATGTAGGTTCTCGCCAAATTTCACAACTTGGATCCCATCAAAAGAAAATTGTTATGGTGATAACATAGGCTCCAACTAGGGATGTTATCCTCCCTACGAGGTAGAAAAGAATGATAGACCAAGTTCCTACCCATTGGGATGTGATCTATTTGTGCAGTCTGAATCCACCGATATTTATTCAAAAAATCAAAATCAACCCAGCATAAGTCAAGGCCTTCACCTCGGGCTTCAACTATGTTGTTTTTATTCCAACCTCTTCATGTGAAAAGAAAACAAAAAAATGATTATGTAAAATGAATGGAAGGGGTGATGATGTTTAAACGATATAATGCTTGAGTAACTTTCCATTCATAGGCCCTCCTCCAATGATGTCTCCATTACTCTCCTGTAGTATGTAGGCATTACTTCCACGATATGTCGCAATTTCGAACGGTCCCAACCATGGATGATCAAACTTCCCGTGTTTTCCCTTATCTTCATTTCTGGAGTCCCATTTTAATACTAAGTCTCCCATTTTGAATTCACCTACCTTGGTACGCTTGTCAAAATCCTCTTTGATCTTGTCTTGGCGTAGCTAAGTATTATTAAAATAGTTTTCTCTGGTCTGTTGGACACTGATTAGTTCATCCTTTCTTCTTCGATTGGCATCTGTTTCTGCATCCTTCTCCTATAACAAACTCATCACTGGAAACCCCAATGTAGTAGGAAATATTGCCTCTGTACCATAAATGATCTGGAAAAGGGAAGTGGCTATAGATCTCTTTGGGGTGATTTTTCCAGCCCAAAGTGCATGGATGAGATTTTTGTGCCAGGTCTTTTTATTTTCTTGCAGCAGTTTCTTGATGATTATGACTAAGATTTTATTCAAAGATTCAGCCAACCCATTTCCTTGAGGATAATATGATGTAGAATGACCAAGGGTGATATTGTAATTACTGCAAAATTTATCTATTTTCTTGGACTTGAAAGTCGCTGCATTGTCTGTTGTGATCTTGATCAGGCATCCAAACCTGGATAGAATATTGTCTTCTAAAAACTGAATGATAACATCATTTGTTGCCTGCCTAGTGGGAACTGCCTCAATCCACTTAGTGAAATAATCTGTTGCTATCATAATCCACTTGTGTTGGTATGAGGATTGTGGATGTATTTCCCCTATAAAATCAAGTCCCCACTGTCTGAAAGGAGATTCCACATAAATGGGTTTCAAAGGCAGAGGCTGCAATTTTCCCTTTCCATAAAAATATGACATTCATGGCATTTTCAAACTTCTTTGTAGACATCAGAAAAAATTCTAGGCCAATAGAACCCAACCCTCAAAATCTTATGCACGGTCGTCTTCCAATAATGATGGCCCCCACAGTCACCCTTGTGGAACTCTCTGATGGTATTTTATACTTCTTCTTCTATCAAACAGTTCAATAAAATCCCCCCTGGATATTTCCAATATAGAGATTGATTTACTATACAAAACTTTGTTGCGTTTAGTTTCAAGAATCTAGCCTTTGTTTTACTAAATTTAGGAGGAGCCTGCAAAATTTTCAACACAAAGATGATATCTTCATGCCACGTGGAGTCAAGAAATTTATGGGATATTTGAAGAGTTATCTCTTCTGTTGCGTCTTCTGACAGGTTTGCAATGAATTTTATTCCAAGGAGTTCACAATTGGTCTGTGCCATTAGCTTCACAAGTCCTTGTCCCTTAATCAACTTGGTGGGTTTGATCTCAAGGTCATATTCTAATAGCACTGCTATCCATTTTCCCCTCTTTCCTTTAGGATCAGGTTGGGTCAAGATGTCTTTCACAGAGCTACTGGGTACATAAGCAGTAGTATGAGAATGCAAGATGTAAACTCTGAATTATTTAAAAGCCTTGACTAGGGCATATGCTTGCTTCTCCATGATATCGTATTTCAAAGGGGCATCCCTCAATGTCTTGCTGCAATATTCTATGGGATTCTCATAATTATGTTCATCCTTCTGCAGTAAAACATCAGTCATTGTGTGCTCTGAGGAAAAAAAGAATAATATGAAGTTCTTTTCAAAGTTTGGGTTGGCCAGTACTGGAACCTTGGTTAATGCCACTTTAATATCTTCAAAGGATTTTCTGGCATCAGGGGTCCATTTTATTTCATTCCCTTTCTTGAGCATATCGATGATATACTTTATGATTTCGACCAAATTTGGGATAAACCTTCTCAGAAAGTTAAATTTGCCGAGGAAATATTGTACCTCCTTTTTACTTTTGGGTATGCCAATTTTTAAGATCCCCTCAACTCTGTTGGGGTCTACTTTTATCCCTTCTTTTGAAATAATGTGACCCATCAACTTTCTCTCTTCCATGGAGAAATTTGAATTCTTAGGATTCAATGATATTACGAACTTTCTACACTTTTGAAACGCCCTTCTAAGATGCTTGAGGTGTTCCTCATCTGAGGAAGAATACACAGTGATGTCATCAAGGTAGATAAAAATTATTTGTCTTTTTCATCAGCAAAATCTATGTCCATAGCTCTTTGAAATGTTTCCCCTGCATTCATAATCCCAAAGGCATCTTGGCATACATGAATGTCCCCCACGGTGTGGTAAATGTCGTCTTTTCTTGATCATCAGGGTGTACCATAATCTGATTGTATCCAGAGAAGCCATCTAATATTGACATTTTCTAAGAACCCACCAACTTTTGTAAAATATGATCCATCTTAGGCAATGGGTAGTTGTCCTTTAGAGATACTTTGTTTAGGTTCCTATAATCCACGCAAAACCTGATTTCCCCACTCTTTTTTCTGACTGGCACCAGATTTGCCACCCATTTAGAAAATCTCAGGGACACTATGATTTTGGCTTCAAATAGTTTATTTACTTGTTTCTCTATCAAAGGAAGCAACAAAGGATTTATCCTTCTTAATTTTTGTTTGAAAGGTTTATGATCTTCTTTGATTGGGATACCATGTTGAATTATACTGGTGTCATAAACTTTCAAATCATCATAGCTCCATGCAAAAAAATCAGGGAACTCTTTCATTAATTTGATATATTTCTCCTTGACTTTAGGGTTGAGTTTTCTGGACAACTTAATGATATTTGGATCCTTTGGAGTCCCAATATTGCAATCTTCTACATCCCCTCCATTTAATGTAATATTTGGACTTATGGCCACTTCATTGTTATCAAAGAGTTTCTCCAATGGGACCAAAATCTTGCGAATGATGTTTCTCTTTAGCTGAACTATATCTCTACCAGCAATCTGATTGTCAAAATACCCCTCCTTTGTAAAAGAAGTTGCATCTACCTCTTCATCACAACATTCATCATCAATGTTTAAATTCTTGAATTCATTCTTCATCTTGAGGAAGCTTTCTATCGGTTTGTCATCTTCAAAAACTTGTCAGTACTTCATATTATCTGGTACTGTTGGCCTGTACTTGACCTCAACCTTGTATTTTCTTTCAGGGAAAATTGGAACTTTGAAAACCATTTCTGAAGTAGCCAGGGCATCATCAACCTGATTTGTTTCTCTTGGAATTGTTGAAAGATTATATTCTGGAAATTTCTCAAGGAAGTCTAGTACCAGGTTCCTATAAGCCCTCAGTCTGGGATGTTTTGCTTGGTATATGCCTTTGATTTGATTGATAATTAGCTCAGAGTCTCCATGTACAACAATTCTTTTGGCACCCAACTCTTTCAAAACCTTCAACCCCAATATTAATGCTTCATATTTGGCCATGTTATTTGTGCATTAAAAAACAAGTTTATAAGAGCATAATTTTGAATCTCCTTTGGGGTGATTGATCCATATGTCAGCCCTTTCTCCCTCTCTGCAGGAAGCTCCATCAAAAATCATCTTCCATGTCTTCTCTTCTGTTTTATCCTACTTCTCTAAATAATCCTCAATCTGTCGATTAGCTCTCTCTTTGTCAACGATATCAATTTTTTGTTTTTTCTCTTCGAAACACAGGTCATTTAAGAGAATGGAGGATCCCAACTCAGTTTCCACATAGTATATGGGATGATACTTGGTTGTGACTTGTTGCTGACCATATATTTGAGCAAAACCTCTCTGTACAACCTTTTGTCCTGAGAAAAAATAGGGATGGTGGCGTATGACATGTCCATTTGGAGGGTTCCCTTTAACTTTGCAGCCCAAGACTTTGACAACAACATGTCAAACTTGGGAGGGATGTCAGGAACCACTACATCCATAACCATGTTCTTTGCTGGTATTTTTTCCAAGGACACCACCAGATCTTTAATAAGACCTAGGCATTTCACCTTTGTGATGTCCAGGTCTAGTTGGTCCATGAACACCTTGGGCATCAGGTTATGAGATTCTCCTGAATCCAACATGGCATTGTTTAGAGTCATATCATGGATTTTCAGGCTAACATAGAAAGGGGGAACTTCTTCATTATCACCATTTTCTTCTACTCTTGGTCCAAATAAGATAGCAAGGTGATCATCTTGTATGTTCACGGTATCATAAACATGTTCCTTATTAAGCATCTTGATGATCTGATTTCTATATTTTATATTCTTGATTAATTCATTAAACGATACAAAAATTTTGATCTTGGCCATCTCACTTTCAAAATTAAAGGAGGATGAGGTTTTATCTACCTCTTTGGTGATCGTTTCTTTCCCCGCCTCCAATATTTTCTTCTAGGGTTTTTCTTTCTGCTTTCCTTTGTCCATAGTACCTTTTGTAGCAGAATCTTTTGCAACAAAATCCTTCGCAGCAGAATCTATTGCAGCATAATATTTTTTGGGTTGACTTGAAGAGGGTATGTTTCTCTTAGCTTCTTTGGTGGGGTTTCCTTTTGGAGGATTTCCTTTTGAAGGATTTCCCTTTGGGAGGTTTTCAGGCACTCTCTGATTTTGAAGTTTGTATTGTCTCTGGAATTGCATTATGGCATCTTGCAATCCTTCTTGGTAATATTCCCTTTCTACCGATAACCTTTCTTCTTCATCCTGCAAAAAGATCTCACTTGCATCCATGAACTGGTCATTTTCTTCTTTGGTCAAAAACACCTATGTTTATTTATCATCACAACAATTCATGTTGTCTTTAAAATATCCATCATAATCCTCATTTACATAATTTTGAAAAGGAGGCCTTGTTTGTCGATCCCCCTGATTTCTTTGGTTTCCCTGATTCGCTTGATTTCCCTTATTCCCTTGATTTCTCTGATTTGCTTGATTTTCCTGATTCCCTTGATTTCTTTGTTCTCTTTGCCTTATTTGTGGAATTCCTGGCCTCCTCGGATTTCTGGGTGGACCATCAGCCTATTCTCTGGGGTTAGGCCTATTATCCAGGGCCATTCTTTCCATCATTCTCTCCATGGTTCTCATCATTGTTTCAAACCTTTCTTCTACTGTTTCTGAGGTTGAAGGTTGTGCCTTCTCTTGCTCTTTTATCATGTCCCTGCCAGAGTTAGCTTTTATCTTTCCCTAATCCATTATATTCACTTTGACCTCTATGGAATCAATCATCATATCATATGATGTAGCAGAACTTTGTTCTCTTAATAACAGAGAAAAATCACTTTCAAAAGAATCAACGTATCTAAGTTGGGAAGCTTTAGGTGGAGGTTTTACCTCGGCAGGAATCAAATTATAGACTTTCATGAATCTGGCTGAAAACTCCTACACTGTTTCGTCGAGTGATCTCTTCATGTTGCTATACTAGGTCAAAAACTGAAGGGGATTTTTCTTGTCGCCCCATTTTGCAAGGAAACTAGTTTCAAAGGCCTCAAAATATACGATACTAGTTGTTGGAAGGGCTCTGAACCACTTCCTCACTTCTCCTACAAGACTTTGTGTGAAGAGTCTCATTTTTACATCTTCAAAGTCCACCTCCTCTAAGTCTACGAAATCATTAAACCATTCTAGGTTCTTATGGGTTGATATGTTACCTTCAACATCATATAGTTTCATCCTTAGGTTATAGTCTTGAGGTAAATCATGTAGTTGAGCAAGAAGTACGAGGGGAGAAAATCTAGCTACCATGGCTACTGTGAGGGGTCAAAGTGGCTATTGGTTTTGAGCGTGGATCACTATAGGCCTGGAAGATGCAGCTAAAACCAAATCTTGAAATCTTTTTTCATCAAAGATGGTCTCGCTTAAACAAGATTCAGATTTAGTTATGAATAGAGCTTGTTCAAATTTCACTTCAAACTCAAGGTCTTCAATGCTTGTCACTTTATCCTTGGGAAAGGATATACATCGGTCTAGATGCAACACTGGGGTTACAGGTCTTTCTTTTCTTTTATGTACAAGGTTTTCAGGATTAGACACAGGGATTGCAACTTTTGGGTCTGGGTTGCTTTTGGTGTGAATTCTCTTGGGAGCCAGGGTTTCTAGCTCACACTGTTTGGTGCAACCGGCCTTTTGGTAATGGTGTCACCAGGGCAAAAATAATCTCACCCAATAGGGTATTTGATCCATTGTCACCCTCAGGGATCAAAACTAAAGCTTCAAGTCATCTTTCCCAGGGAATATTTTTCAATTTCGTCCCTGGCAACAGTGCCAAAATGTTAGCACTCTCTAAATTTTGTCCGGTTGATAGAAAAATGACAGAGGTAACTATTTCAACCTACTTTAGAGTTGGGCACTAGACTTCTCAACTCAGAGAGGTCTCTCTCGTGTCACTTGATATTTCTTTGGAAACCAGTGGCTAGATTTGGTTTGTTTTGGGGGTTTTTTATAAATTTGTTGGTGAGGAAGGGGAGGGACACTCAGGGCTATGCAGTCAAAATTATGAAATTGAATGAAAATAATGACCAGCAGGTAGAACTCTCCAGAGGATAAAGTCTAAATGAGGCGAAGAATATGAGTTATAAATTGAATTTAAGAAGAGTGTAGGAAGAGGGAGAAAACAAATAACTGCATCAGAGCATTACTAAAATGAATTATGAATTATCTAGGAAGAAAATTACACAGTTTAAATTGCTTAATCCAAGATAATCATAAGATGAATTATGGGCCTTTAACTCTCCAATTTAAACAAAAGAAGATGCAAATGGAAAAAAAAGAACACAGGAAATACATACAATGAAGGAAGACAAAACTCATATCACCACCATTAGAATCTTTTCATAGTAATTTCAAAAGCTTTTGCATATGTATTCAATTCAACTTCAGAAAGTTACAATAGAGTTCAAAACAACCAAAAAGGTGCCCTTGCACTTCTGCCAACATTAATTCATTCATAATTTCTAGTACTTATGCAATCCGATTACAATGGAAGAAATTGAAATGTTTCAGCTTCTAAAACTAACTACAATAATTTCAACTTACAACCTTGACATGTGAACGGATTTACAATGATTAAACAAAAACACTCATAAACTAACGAATGATTTCTCTGACTGCTCTCCTTTTGTCCTTGCCATTTGTCTTTCTATGATCTCCGGTCAAACTTGCCACTCTAGTGAAACTTGGAGGCTATTTACTGACTCCTAGAAAGTTGTATTTTGTCTTTCCTAGCCGCACGATCTCCTTCCACTGTGAGTGAGAAGGAATCTCGTAATCCATCATTTATTTTATCAGGATCTCCAAGTCGATGCAAGTAACATAAGTCATAGTCGGCAGGCCGATCTTTGTTGTCTTAAAATGATTTAAAATATCAAAGTTTGTGGCCAAATATTCCATCAAACTTGTTCCCTTAAGGTTTTCCTCCAGGCCTTGAAATTTGGAATGATCCATTCTGCATTGGGTGAGGAGAGAATTTTATTCCTCTTGATCATATAATTTCCCTTTTCCATCCCAAAATGGCAGGAGGCCCTTGATAAACAATTTTTCAAATGTATCCTTAAATTCTTGTATACTCTGCTCCATCTCCATGTTCATTTTCTCTTTAGGTTCTTCCTCCTCCAAGTTTACTATCTGTGGAGACTGCATGATTTTTATTTTCTTGGGAACATTTTGTTGACCACTCGCACCCAGAGCCTCTAAACTACTCCTCTTGTTCTAAAAACTCATCTTGGGAGATTTAATAATCAACCTTGGAGAAGTTTTCTGTGTTTGGATCTGCTACAGGGTTGACTCCAATTGTTGTGTCGGATCAAACTACAAAGTGACTTCCATATCTGCATAGGTTTCCATATTTTCTAGTTTATCAAATCCTTCAACATGTTCATGTTCATAAGGACTATGTTTTCTCATCATTCTTCTATTAGATATGACCTGGTGTGGATCATATTTCCTCCCTTGTAACTGGGAAAATATGAATTCATTGAGCTTGGTCTGGATCTGAGTCAAACAAGATCTAGCCTTTACCACAAAGGATCTTATTATGAAAGTAAACTTTAAGTTAGATGCTTTGTGCATTTTCAGAAAATGTTATGTTTATGAGATGATTCTTTGCTTGATAAACTCCAGGGCAAAGACTCTGGGAGTCAAGAAAATAGGAAAAAGGTAAGGTCCCTCTTGATAACCATATACCCAAATTATAGTATAGTGCATGAACAACACCTAATATCCTATCATGTTCTCTGGATTTGGCTGTAAAGAACTTTTCATTTCCTCCAAAACCCTTGGCAGGTCGGTGCTAAATATTAAGCTATAAACTCTAGACATGATCTTATTTATGAAAATGAGCATTGTGATCTTTTTGCATTCAGTCGATATGACTGCATCTTCAGGGAACTCTTTCTTATTTATTTACAGGAAAATTCTTAGTAAATGTGTATAATACTTGAAGTTCCTTAGTGATTGGAAATTTATTAGTTGCTTGTGCACATTATCAATGATGAATTATTCAAAACTGATATGGACTGACTAATTGGAATCCGACTGAAAAAAGGTCAAACATAAAACCCAACATGACCTCTACTATAAACTTGTCGTTATCTAAAACTAAAATCTGACTTAGTATGGAATAGGCCCACTGGCCCTCAATGACCATGACGCTCACATTCATAAAAAACGACAGACTTTCAGAATGATCTTCGGGTTTAACAATGGTCTGCAAAAATAGGGTTTTTACTTTGGGGGGGCATTCTCTGTAGACAGTAATTAGTTTCTCTTCCTCGAAGGGCTTAGACCCTGCTGGGGAAGACTCTAGTGTATCGAGGACATGTCGAATTGACGGGTTATCTACTCTGCACAGGACCTCTAACCCTAACTTATTCAAAATGACTTTTTCTTCCTGCGAGTATTGTTCTGCACACCAGCTTATGAATTCTAGGAAAGGGAATCCAAATTCGATGGCGTAAGGCACTATGGAGGCTTGGGCCGCTGAGGAAGGGTATTTGTTTTCCGACATTGTGTAACAAATTGGCTCTGGATACAGAAATGGGTGAGATAGTTATTTCTGTGTCAAATATATCAGAGTCCCTGTCAATTAGGGCTTCTTCTTTAGAGGTGGGATCTTGCTCTGTTACGGATAAAATGACAGGATTCATGGCCATGATGAAAAATACCTGTGAATGAGTGGAGAATGCGTGAATCTGGTTCAATGTGGAGCTTCAGTTTGAACGAAGCGTTTGCGCCAATTTTCAAACATTCAAATGATTTGAAATACCATAAAATAATGACCAGGGCTCTCCTTGTATACGTGTTTTTCGACATCGGGGGAGAGCCAAAGCGGTTTTGGGTAGACCGATTTTCACCCTGATATGCCTCTGGTGGTGCCACATGTTTGCAATCTGAATCCATGGTATTTCCATCATCCCGCTCCCAAGAAGTTAAACTTTGCGCAAGTTCCCTGCCCAATATGCTTTATGACCGTCGATTTTGGATGCTTTCATATCTTTGGCCCACTAGGCCCCACCAAACCCGTGCCTCCGCTATATTTAGTCCTTCTCTGCTAAATATGACCCTGTCCTCCAAACTATCGTGCCTCCATACTGATGTAGCTCCTTGCCAAATTTCGCGACTTGGATCCCATCAAAAGAAAAATTTTATGGCGATAACATAATGCTTAAATTCATCTTTGCAGGGTAGAAAACATGCATTGACCAGTGACTTATTTTAAATAGTTATTTAGGATTCCCCATGAATACAAATAAGTTGATAGAGGGTAGAGATTTTTCCAATTTTTTTATGCTTGATTCATTCCTAATTAAAGTTAAAAACAAGACTTTGTTTTTCTCCTAGTGGTTGAAAAGATTTTTTGTTGTTTTGTACCACCTGCAAGAGGGGTCTGACCCTCATCCTGAATTAGCATTAAA
>ML777782.1:887935-914497 GCA_009831015.1 Picea engelmannii
TTTACCTTTTAAAATCTCTTAAACCACTTTGACTACTTTGACCTTTTGGGGCTTCTAGATGACATATGAGGGTCCTCCAACTTCGTAAGGCCATAACTTTCAAACCGTGAGGAGTTATGTGACATTCTACATACCACCAGAAACGGAATGAAATTTTCTATCCATATAGAATAGTATTATCTAAAAATATATCATAACGCATACTGTTACCCATCAAACAAACTATGGTCCATTACCCGAACCTGGGGTCTCCAACTTCTCATGGCCATAACTCTCTAACCGTGAAGAATTATGTGACGTTCCACATACCACCGGAAATGACATGACAAGCACTATCCATATAGGATATTTTCCCTGACAAATTCACTTTCCTTCATCTCATTATTCCACAATTAAGCATGGGTTCTCTTACTCCACAAAGCGTCTTCCTGTGAGGGCTTTCACCATAAGGGGACCACTTTGGAGTTCATCCATATTTACTTCTTATCAACCATGAAAAAACAATAATGAGTCATATTTACATAAAACAATATTGGGTTTATTACCCAAACCTTTGTGCTACGGGGCTTTATTCAAGGGTTGACATCAATGACAACCAACCTTAATCAATAGTCTTATCTTTCCAAAAACATTGGAACGCATTCGAAGAAGTTAGGAAGAAAATCAATAACACCCCCCAACATTGTGGTTGGAAAGAAAGTTCTATTGTGCATGTTTATGATGTAAATTATCAATAGCAGAATGTTAGAGTATATCTCTGGTAGGTAATTCCTCCTTATTAGGGGTGTCTAGTAATGAGGAGGAAACCCATCTTATGACTAGACAAAAATTAAAATGGCGGGGACCATCTAACTCAAGCTAAGAATGCATCCCAGTCGTTCATGCATCTCACTGCTTGATTAAATCCCCATCCTTAGATTAAGTTCATAATGAGAGGATATGAGGGATAGGATTGAATGATGAAAGGATGTTAGGGTTACAAGTAACCTAGAAGCATCTCTATCAAAAAATAAAAAGAGAGGGAGGATGACGGGTGTGAGGAGGCGCTTCAAAGAGGACCGAGATAGGTTCTTCTCAATAACAAACAAGAGGAGTTCGAGAAGGTCCGAGATAGAGACTAGGTTGGGTCTCTTTATGTGCACAAGGAGGCAAACATAACCAGAGATCGAGTTCAAGTCTCATTGTGTGAACAAGAAGTCGAGCTAGCGAAAGCAATTCGGGTCTCATTGTGTGAAAAAGGAGCTAATTTAGGGAAATACCAAGTTGGGTCTCTCTGCATGCACAAGGAGGCAAGAATAACCACAGATCAAGTTTGGGACTCATTTTGTTAACAAGAATTCGATTTGGGGCAAGCAATTCGGGTCTCATGTGTGAACAAGGAGCCGAGTTAGGGAAAGCAGTTCAGGTTTCACTGTGTGGATGAGGAAGTGAGTTAGAGACAACAATTATCTCAGTCAAAGAATAGAGGTTGAGCTAGTCCTAAAGGAAGTAAAGGAATCAATTTAGAGAAAGTACGACATAAGCTCATATTACACACTCGCCCAATCTGAAAAGAAAGTGTTCCCAGGTCAAATTTATTGGTATAATCTATGCTTTGAAGAGATACCATTCAAATATAAACCAAGTAGCATTTCCAGTTTTGTGTTTTGATTAGTATTATCAGTAGAGGTACGAACCTGTACAGGTCGTACGATATATGTAAAATCAGCTTGAGTAAATTTTATGCTTGCAGCGGACTGATATAAATAAAATTGCATTGTTTTGATGATATTCATTGATGTTGTGTTGTTTTAATGGTGTGGCTATCATAGGAAAGAGAAGAGTTTTATTCTACTTATGCTCAGAAATATTTTATCCTTCTTAGTGTTGTTTTATTTTTCACAAAAGATATTATCATTATCCTTCACATGGGTGGAAATTAAATGATGCCTATTGTATCTTTTTAAAACATGCATTTTCAAATCCTAAGATGTTGCTTATGATCTTGAAATCACTGTTATTTATTAATTGTGACAATTGGTTGTTTCAATCATCATCACTTATCTCTTAACTTAGTGCTGAAAATAAGTTGTGTATCCTTGTTATGTTACTATTGTTTTAATGCTAGAGATGGAGCTTCATCGGTGTATAAACACAACTTAAACACAACTTATTTAATGACTTGAAGATTGATTTTAAATTTTTCCTTCCCCATAAAAGGATGGAAAGGAACTTGATGAATTTGCATATTATCAACATCCATCTTAATCACATTATCTATGGATCAATGGAACACCAAGTTGTTGAAATAAGTTAACTAGGAAATCATTTGGAGGCTCATCAATCAAAGGAAGGAAGGACTTCAGGATCATAAAAAGTAGCAAATGACACACGACAAGCATAGTTAAGGTCAAGTGATGTAGTTGGCCTAAAGAGAAGTCAACCCCCTAGATTTCCCAATCTTGTATTAGGTTAAGGAATTCATAGGACATAATTTCATCATTCTTTTCCAAAATTACCTTGGAAGAGTGGTGTAATACATTTATAACTATCTTTGTAGGAGCAGGGCATCCTCACCTTAATCTAGTTGTTGGTCATCATTTACCATGGTTTGAGATTTTGTAGTGCCAAATGATTGTTGGGAAGGTTTTAGATCTTATTTGACACTTGTAGAGAATAGTGCATGCTACAAATGGATATTCTATCTTTTCCATGTTTTATTTTTTTGTGTAGTACCTCAAAGAAAGTTGTTAGATAAGAATAGTATATGTTTTGGATGTATGGTTCAAAACTATACTATGTTGAGGAAGTTATCTTAGTGGAAAGCTTGTATTGATTGGTATTTTGATTATTTAATTAGCTTCACCTATTGGCTATAGTCATAATATATTCAAGAACATAGGCACCCTGATTCTAATTAGAGCATAAGATTGGCATCTTGAGTAAGTCATATGGAATTGAATGTTGGAAATTGGGTTATATAGCATTACATTGCAGGATCGTGAAAGAGATGATGTTGTTATAAGAATAATATCATAATTGCCTTTGAATCCTTTGGACATAATGAATTCAACAATCAGTGTATGAGATTGAATGGCTACATGTCCAAGAGCAACTTTTTCTTGATTAAATATGTGTTTATTTCTTGTTAGCCAAATTTTTTAACATAAGAATTTTAGAAGAGATGTACAGGATTGCTTCAGAATTGATTTGTATTGAAATGATCCTAGATATTTTTGTTTACCAGATGCAAAAAATTCATTCCAATGATAAGGGTGATCAAAATTACCCCCCACTTCATCAAAATACGCTTTCCAAACTTGGGAAGATAATTGAAATTCCATAAAGAGATGAAGGGAAGTTTCCTTAGCAGATTGACACAAAGCACATCGCAAAGGCCCTTGGATTCATATGTTTATCATATTCTATTCCATAAGAATTTTCCCATGAGCCAACGTACAACAAAATATGATCACTTTGGGAAACCTCCTTTCCATATAAATTTCCACAAAGGGAATCTTGGAGGATGAGGAATTCTCTGAAGTTGCACCTTGTATCCATACTTAACTATTTATTCATATATCCAAACTTAACTGTATATTCTAATCCATTTGGGCCCCATATTCTATGATCATTCATATGCTTTCATAAGGGGGATGAACCTTTAAGAAGAGTGAGCAAATGGTGAGATTGGTTTACCAAGTGCATTGGATGTGAGTTTTGTTTCCAACCCTACCAAATTATTGATTGCTAATCCAATTTAGAGAGATGTAATAAGGTTGTAATATCTGTTTCATATATCCATTCTCTTATTCCAGAAAATCCTATAATGAAATCCAAAGGGGTTTTTCCTTCATTGCAGTCATTCCATATGTTGATAAATCTCCCATTCTCTGGAATCCATGAGAGGTGATCAAGAATAATATGAGTAGCTACTTTACATAATTTCCATATATGAGAGCCATTTCCTTATTGGGAGAATATTTCCAATCTAGTTCCGCTTCTTGAATGAAATTACTTTTTACTTAGTGCTAATTTCCACCACTCTACTTCCCCTGAAATAAGCCTCCAGATAATTTTGGATCCCATGGAAAGATTCATTAACTGTGGGTCCTTAATCTGAATCCCTCTACATTCTTCCTTTGCTTTGACTGTATCACAAATAATTAAGTGAAACTTTTTTGTGTTGTTTTAGCCCCCCTACCATAGAAATTTCCTTATTTCCTTTGAAATTTGTTGCTTTATGTTGGGTGGAGGCAGTAGGTTTGAGCATTGATAGATGAGAAGTGATGAAAGAATGGATTTGATCATAACAACTCGACCAACTGGATTTATCCAATGTGATCCCTATGAATGCATTTTCTCATTAATTTTTTGGAAAATATGAGCCCAATTCAAAGATATGGGGGCTCCCAAAGATATGTGCATTTAAATATATTTAAAGGAGCTCCAATCTAAAACATTGTGGAGTTCAAGAATTCTTCAAATTGACCTTAAAAATAAATTAAAGTAGTTCCAACTATATATATCACTCTTACTATTATTTATTTTACTTCTTGAAGCATTAAAAAATACGTTTAGGATTCTCTTGAATCTCTCAACAATTACAGTTGAGGCGCCTCCAAGAAAAAGAGTATTGTTTGCAAATATCTTGTGATTTATAGATTTGACTCCCTTGCAATGAGAATCCCTTGTAGATTCCCTACCGTTCTTTCCAATTCCAACAACTTGTGTTGCATTCTTATTAGTCAGAATGGTATAATGTATATGAAGGTTGCTTGATAATGAATAGTTTTTTATAATCCTACTTGGCTTGCATTCTTATTAATTGGAAGGTTACAATGTAATTGAAGGTCGCTCAATAATGAACAGTCTTATAAAAAGCTTACTGGAATAGTTATAAAATGACTATTATGTTATAACAAGCCTCATGGAATAGTTATAACATGACTATTATGTTATAACAAGCCTAAATAATAGTAGGTTTGAACTAGCCTGCGTGCTTTGCATTCTTATTAGTTGTAAGGTTACATTGTAATGGAAGTTTGATTGATATTAAATAGTCTTATGTAGTTGATGATGTTTAGAAATTGGCAGAAACCCGTATTCCATTACAGGTTTGTGTGTTTGTTAATTAATGAAATTGTGGGTGCTAGTGGGAAAAACCCCCCTATGGCTACACTAAGGTTTACAATGTAGGCATATCAATAACTGTTTAAAATTATCCTACTTTTCTAACTACCCCAAAAATACCCCAGACTTATGCAAGAAAAGAAAAATGAGAAGGAGCAGGTAACTGTACCTTTACTCTGCGTCTGATGACGATCCTCTCGCGCTTGAAGGCTTCATTGATTGTAAAACTCCTCCCAAGGATGACCTGCATTCAAAGAAAGACAAACAGAAAGCTAAACGCATACATTTTATACATAAATAAGGGTTAGTTCTTAGAATAAAAACATAAAACAAATGAAAACACTCGACACATCATGTTTTGGGATAGGAAAAATACTTCTTTTATTGATAATACAATGATCACTTACAACCAAAGTCGATTAGTGCTCCACGAACCTGGTCTGGGCTCCTCTTCACCAAGCTCCAAGTGCACCTCCAATAAGCTTCTCCTCTCAACCTTATTCTTGGGAAGTATAATGGGTTTATGATGGAGTAATGAAGGAAAATTGGGGAATTCTGAGGCAATTCTCACAAAAGGGGTTGCAAATGCTTGGGACAAGGAGGGGATGTGAAACGGGAAAAATTTCACTGTTCTTATGTATAGATATGGAATGATACCCCAACACCTCCTTTTATATGACAAAAGGATGGTTATTTGGTTGGGTGACGGGCTATAGATGGTGGATTAGTTGGGAAACTACCCAATAGCCTGTAATCTCAACGAATTCCTTGCAAATTTTGCAAGTATACGTGGGTTGTAGTGATGCAACATGCATACGTACGTGGGATGTAGTGGTGTAGCAAGCATATGTACGCAGGAAGTAGTGGAGCAGGGCGCGTACATCTTCAAAAAATTGTTTTTTTAGAAGAGCAACTTAGTGATGGCTTGGAAAAAAATGCAAGTAAGAGGGCCAAATGCCAGGTATGCATATGCAGAGAAATATAGGGTTATAACAGATGCCCCCTAATGTGTGAGGTCAAAAGAGAATCCGATGGCCGAAATACATTACAAAATCTTCACCAATGTACGAAACAAGTGAGCCCGGGACGAGAGTTCGGGTGGTGCCATATGCAAAAATAAAAATTGTCTCTCTGAGGCGGGCATACCCATGCTCAGGATGAAATAAATCATGGCTTCCAATCAAATACACTGCAGATCCATGTCATATAACTATATAAAGTGTATCTATGAGCAATACACAATCGATCTACATCCCAAAATCAAAGATATACAAGTATAGTATCCATGTTTAAGAAGCCAATAACGCCTAATGGTTGGAGATGAAGTCTTCAGAGCTCAAGAAACAACTTTAAGATCTTTGCAACTCGGGTAGGAGTGAAATATGAGTGTATGACTTTACTACCCAGAAGTCTTTGATGACTCGTCGAGAAAAGACAAGAGGATCTCGATGATCAGACAAAGAACTTCATTAATTTCAAACAAGGACTTGATTGGACTTTTAGGATGGTCGGGCATGAGGTCAAGAGATAGACAACAGAAAGGTCGACTCAAGTTGGGTGAAACTTCCCTTGGATAATAGCACCAAAGATGATCAGACACAGGCAACATGACATTGACATAAGTTCACGATGCAAGAGGCAATGCAAACTCTTGTGTTTGGAAGATTAACCAAATGGAGGAGGACACAAATCCATGTAGTGGGAACAACTTCATAAGGTCATATTAGATCCCAAAGCTTGACGAACAAATGAAAGGATGTGATTTGTCCAAGGGTGACTCATTGTGCTGCCAAAAAAGAATATATATTTCCCGTCCCCTCTTTTTGGGTTTTTTTTTTTTGTCTTTTTCAATTTTTTAAAGAGCTTGAAAAAGAATAAAATAATGCTATGTTACAAAGGAGGAACGAGTGTTTCAAGCATACTACTTCCAAGCTCAAGAAACATACTAATGCTCAAATCAAGGAGATATGTGCATGAAAAGGACACTATGGTAAAAATCCTTCGTGGGTAAAAGTGTCAGGTCGCAGAGGCAAAGTGCTACAAGGCATGCATATAAGGCATGCTTCAAAGGTTCAGTTCAAAGCAACATGGAGCCAGCATTAGGACAAAGACGTGGAGATGAAAATGTGATTAGCAAGACACATTGAAACCACCTTCAATGTAATTTTTAACAAGCCCAGAGAAGGTAAGCTCGATATTTTGTTTTCACGTTTAGAGAGTCTGAAGAAAAAAAACGTAAAAGAAGACTCCAGTAGGGTACCTTTTTAAAAAAAAGTCTAGTCAATTCGAAAAAAGAGGTAAATTAGCACCGAAAAGATGTCTCTTCAAAACAATTTTAACGAGTGTGACACAAACAATATCACTCAACAATATTTTCAATTTTAAGGAGTCTGAAAAGAGCTTAACTATGGACTCACTGCCTTTTCCTAGATTTAGTCTCCTTAGCCCGAAAAAGTATAAAATTTACTGAGGAGAAATCTCTCGGCGAGACGAATCTCCCATGTACCTTTTTCCTCCCTAATCTACAAGTTGGAAAAAGGGGTAAACTTATGCCAGTATATGTTCTTCTTGACCAATTTAACGAGTTTGAAGGAACAAGGTCACTCAACGATATTTTCAATTTTAGGGATTCTGAAAAGAGCTTAAGTATGGACTCCGTGGGGGTTCCTTTTTCGTAAGTAATCTCCAAGGCCCAAAAAAGGTGATAAACCAAAACCAAGGAGAATGTTCCTTTTTCGTAAATTTAGTCCCTCGGGCCCAAAGAAGGGTTAAACTTATACCTGAGAATACTCTTCTAGTGAATTGAAGCTCCTAGAGTATACCTTTGTTTGTAAAATTGACCATCCAGACTGAAAAAGGGCTAAACTACCGCCGAAAAAACGTGCCTTCAAGTTTTAGTTTGGCGAGGGTGAAGGAAAACAAGATCGCTCGACAATATTTTTATGTTTAGAGAGTCTGAAAAGGGCTTAAAGAATACTCCAAGAGGTTACTTTTCTCAGTTAATCTAGACAAGATTGAAAAGCATAAATGTAGTCTCATCGGATATTGCTTTCGAATTTCAACGCGAGCTTGAAAGACAACAAAGCATGCTCATTTTTGAGAGTCCCAAGGGTGAGGCCAAGAGTGATGATTCATTAGACGAATGAGGCTCAAAATCATAATCATGATAGGACTATCAAGGACTCTCGAGCCTAAAGTCATCAAAGACAGCATGAACGCCAAAATTAACAAGGATCTATCTAGGGAATCCATGTAAAGGTAGGATCTACCACCTAATCACGACACTTGTAAAAAACCAATGATGGTTCTGTACCGCACTTCGGTGGGATCAATCTTATGGCAAAGCAGAAAAGACAACAAGATGCAGAAAGTGGAGGTGAAATCCTAACTTATATGCAAAAAGTTGGAAAACGAATTTTACCAAGGGACCTTTAAAAGTGACCCATCTCCAAAAAAGTTACCAAACCAAAAGGTAAAGTGCATCGTAATATCTGATAAGAAACTCAAGAACCTCATTAAATGATTTTTGAGCTAGAGAAAATGACAAAAGGGTTCAAAAAGTGGAAGAAAAGGGCCAAAAAAGTCTATAAATAGAAGCTGACAACTCATTTTCACCATTGCAATTTGAAAATTAACCAAGAGGTAAAAAAAGACCCCTTTTCTAAAAGAGTTGATTCTGGGAGCTTCAGAGGATGAACCGAACTTCCGCTCAAACCAAGTAAGTATAAATTCATCCCTCTTGCATTTCCATACTTCAATTTTGCATTGTTTTTAGTTTCTGGGAGGGCATGCTCTCTTAAAAAAGGGTCGCCCTACGTGTACACGGGTAGAAAATAGTCTGCTCACAGATGTACGCGACTATGTCCAAAACAGCCCGCGTACACCCTCAAAAGCAAGGAAAAATAAAATATGCAAGATGTAACTCCCCTTTGAACTTGTCATGTAACAGGATGTATGTCCATTGGAGGGAGAGGGAACACAAGGAGATTGATATCTTGGTCGATGAGGACCCTGCTGCCATTGCAGCATTAAAATAATGCAAGTTATGGAAGTTCTACCAGTTTCCTCTTATGAGGGCACAACCTGGGCTTCTAAATGCCCTAGTGGACTACTAGAACCTAGACATAGAGACGTTCGTGATTGAGGTGAATTTGTTGACTCCAATGACCGAGGATATTTACTTCTTGACTAGCCTCTCAAGGAGAGGGGAACCAATCAACCTGCACACATTTCCTCATGGGCCCTTCAACATCGCCGACTACATCGAGATGCGCTGTGATGTAGAAACTGATAAAGTAGGTTCTCAAGTGCCCATCAACAAGATCACCAACCTGTCACTGAAGGTGATCCTACTGCTCATTGAGCGGATCACTGGATCCACATCTATCCACCAGGCTTCTCAGGCACACATGTATTGTGTTATGCAGTGCCTTGATGCATGCATTTTTTACTGGAGCACAACCATGCTTACTTGCATGCATAGGAATCTTACAGATTTTCGTGAGAATAGCAACAAAAACTTTGGATTTGGTACAGTTCTGTGCTCGTTCTTCTTTGAGAGGGTACCCAACCTAAGTCCTAGAGAGACAGTACGAGGGGTATGTGGCCTCCTTCCCAGCAATGTGTATATGGGAGGCATTACTGCCAGGACAGGGGGGAGGAAGGATCATAGAGGTCTTCGATGACACATTTTTTGACTACTGTGCATGACAGATTCCAGCGATAGAGGACTACCCCTATGATGGGATCAAATTTTCTAGAGATCCAGACATGCCCCTACCTCCTGGAGAGGAGTGAGGAGAGATAGGTACGTGTGTTTTTAAAGTTATTTAATTTTTAGTTTCTTTTATATATATCATTTGTATGTGTATCAGAGTATCTGACAACTATGTATCTATTATGTACAGATGTGGGACCTGTGCGCCCGATTAACTTCTCAAGGACTAGGTGACATCCTCGACCAGAGGCAGTACCAGTAGCATTCGATGGAATAGCAACCGGAGAGGCTAAGAGATTTTTGAGATAGGTGGAGCGGAACCTCACCACGCTCACTCGTGCAATTCCCATGGCCAAGATCGAGGATCTCCTACCATCCATGCAGCCTCATGTAGTTGGGGTGCCACAGACTTGGTTCCAACTCTTCCAACATTTGGCAAACGTTGTCATTCACTATAGCAGGGCTAATAGGGCTCGAGCTTAGATAGGATGGGCTCATTGTGTGCCGAGGGAACTCCTTTTGTATATTTTTTAGGGAATAAGCCATGTGATGTATATTGGATTATTATTTTTGAGGCATTCGCGCCCACCTATGTACTCTGAGACTTTTGATATATATATATATATATATATATATATATATATATATTTGATGTCTTATGGATCACATTTATTTACAAATGTATGTACATGTGTATGTATGTGATTATTTTTATGTGTGTGCAACATTCCAATCTAATACGTGATTAGCTAGAGTATATGTTATTTGATTTAATCTCCTAGGAACATAGATATACATAATTTAATCAAAGCAACGTTCTAAGAGACGTACCCTAAGGAAAAATTGATGTAAAGTAGGATCATAAACGCGGTAAACCCCATTTAACTGAGACACAACTAGTTGAGAAGCTAAGTAGACCTGGAGCTGAGAGATGCCATGCAACAAAGCATCATGAAGAAACTCTATCACTACACTATACTCAACGACATTGTTTGTAGCGTCACCTAGACAGAAACCTCCGGAAGATAGAGACTAGCCTTAAGGCGTGAAAATCACCCAAGCTGTGGAAGCAAGCCTTCGAGTGTGTCATCTAGCGTCATCCGTGCACCCAAAGAACACCTCTGATTCACTTAACATATGCCACAGTGAAAAAAATGACATAAATAAGGACACGTCCATAAAACAAAAAGACAAAAAACTAACTGTATAAGATCTATACATATGTACAAGAAGTCACCCAAGGTGACCAACCTACGAGTAATACTTCTTGAGGTAGATCCCATTTCTAGGCTCCGCCAAAGCCTTTCCCTCAAAGTCAACCAGACGATAAGCAACCTTCTTTAAGACCTCTTTCACAATGAAAGGTCTGAACCACATGGGTTTGAACTTGCCTACCCCCAAGGGATCCTTATCTTGGTCGTAGACCAGGACAAGGTTGCCCTCAGAGAAAATATGAGGATGAACGGACCGATCATATCGACACTTGACTCATTGCTTATGAGCCTCGTTGGCCAAGGTTGAATCACGACGTTTCTCATCGAGCTTCTCAAGATATAATAGGCATTCCTCAAGCAGTGAAGTGTCTGGCAATAACTCTACTGTCAACTTTAGAGACAGTATCTGGCACTCTATAGGCAAGACTACTTCCAACCCGTAAACGAGTTGAAAATGTGAGAAACTGGTGGAAGTATTTACAGATTTTCTATAGGCCCATAATGTCGAGTACAACATCAAATGCCAATTTGACTTGGCCGAATTGATCATTCGCTGCAGAATAGTCTTGAGGGACTTATTCACAGCTTCTATCTAACCATTCCCTTGTGGGTAGTAGGGTGATGAATTCTCTTTCCTCAACCCAAGCTTTGATGTTAACTCAGACAACATTTTTTTATGGAAGTGACTTCCATGGTCAGTGAAAATCTCCTTCGGGATGTCAAACCTTGCTATTACCTGGTTAAAAATGAAGAGAGATGTTGTTTTGCCATCATTGTTGATTGTTGGCATAGCCTCGACCCAATTTTTCAAGTAGTCTACCACTACGATGATATAACAATTCCCCCTCGTTGAAGCCAAGTGGCATGTAGTAAAATCAATCCCCCACTTAGTGAAGGGACCAACAACGATGATGGGAAACATGGAAGCAGCATGTGCCCTCATCGTTCGAGAGAAGATCTGACATGGGTGGCACTTCTTGACCGACGCAATGCAATCCTTGATTAACGTAGGCCAAAAGAAACCAGCTCATATAATATTTTGGATTGTTTCCAACCCACACAAATGACCACCACATGATCTAGTGTGGTAGTCCTTAAGAATGAGCTCTTCTTCTTCTGGTATAAGGCACCGACGAAGAACACGATCTACACCTCGACAATAGAAAGTGTCATCGAGGATTAGATATTTTCGTTCCTGATGGTGTATTCATCGACACTCATCACGAGAAGCAGAAGCGGGGCACTTCAAAGTCTGGATATAGACTAGTATATCTCCATACCAGGGGTCCAAAGATGCGATCAGGAAAATATATCCTTTAATAGGAGATTCTTCGGGCGTGACATCACCTGATTCGACCGGAAGTTCCGAAATAAGTTCCGCAAATACCAATGACTTTTTTTATTTTGCAGAAACAAAATCAAAGTCAAATTCCTGGAGGATAAGAATCCATCTACTAATAATTCTTCCAACGACTCGTCGTGTCAACACATATTGAAACATATTCACAATGACAACGACAGTGGTCTTGCGAAGCAGGATATAATGACAAAATCATTGGACAACATGCACTACTGCCAATGCAAGCTTCTCAACATGGGAATAGTTGAGTTCCAGCCCAACCATGCATCGGATCAGGTAATAAATCATGTGTTTTTCAAGAAAATCGTCCTCTTGAACCAATACCATACCGATGGTCGACTCTGCAGAGGCCAAGTACAATAAGAAATTTTTATTATAATTGGGTGGTAGAAGCAGAGGGGAAGACGTGAGGGTACATTTCAATGCTTTGAAAGAGTGTTGAGTGGATTCATCCCAACAAAAAGGGACTCCCTTCTTCAATAAACACATGAACCCTTTAGTGATCTCGTCATAGTTTTCTATAAAACGTCGAAGAAAGTTCACTTTCCCCTATAAGCTCTGAAGCTAGGGGACTATGCACGGGGGAGGAAACTGAACTATTGCCTCAACCTTCAGAGGATCGACCATGATGCCTGTTTTCGAAACTATGAAACCTAAAAGATGACCCGACGTCACGCAAAAACTACATTTGTTAGGATTAAAGTGAATCTGATACTAGCGACATCATTCGAAGATTAGTCAAAGGTGCACGGGATGATCATCTCTCTTATGAGATCGTGATGCTAGATCATCGAGATAAACCTCGACTATATTTATAAGGTCATGGAAAGAAAAAGACATGGCCCACTGAAAAGTGGCTCCAACATTCTTCAGGCCAAAAGGCATCTTACGATAATCAAATGTGCCCCACGGATAGATAAAAGTTGTTTTATGTTGGTCTTCAGGTTTGATCTGGATCTAGTTATATCCTGAAAAACCATCCATGAAAGAAAATACTTCACAGTATGTGCATTCATCGACAATATGATCAATGAATTGGGTAGGTAAATTATCCTTTGGACAGGCCTTATTCAAGTCATGGAATTCCATGCACACACAAATTGTACCCTGTTTTTTGTTAACCGGAACAGGATTTCACACTCATTGCGTCAACTGTATGGGGTAGATAAAACCGAATTTAAGCATTTTTTCTACTTCACCCTTAATAGCTGCTACTTTCTGAGGATTCACTGTATGAATATTTTGTTCGACCAGCTTGGTGTCAAGATAAGTCGTTGTCTCATGTTCAATGATTCTTGGATCAATGCATGGCATTTCCTCGTAAAACCAGGAAAAAACGTCGCAAAATTTCTTAAATAAATCTGTATAGATTCGAATCTCTTTGGGGGAGCAGTCCACTCCGACGAAAACATTCTCGACAATGCTAGGGATTTTGGAGATATCTATAGGTATCATTTCAGCAATACTTTCCATATTACCCTCGGCATAAACTGTGTGCGTAGCCAAAGGATTAACAAGACAAGACATGTCTCTAGTCATAGTCAAAACGAATACTTTTGCCTCTATTCTTCTTAAATCTGGGAGAAAATAAGATCTGTTATGGAGATCATCCCAGGGTCTGTCTGGAATAGTCAATGCCTCAAGAATCGCCGCATCTGAGGGAAATACCAAGTCTAAATAATTAGTATTGGCAAGGTAACCTTGAGCCCAAATAGGCTCGAGAACTGGATCTAACTACTGTGCGGGAGTCAAATTGGGGTCAGCTGAAGCTTGCTAGACAATACTGTACATAACTTMTACTGCAGAAAATGSCATGGCCATGCCAGGATGCCCTATCCCTTCCATCGAGGCYGATGGGGAAGGAAGAGTCCACAGATYRTGAAAGTAAGTCATACGGARTGACGACACTTTAAAAATTTCAGCCCTAGGCTAGTCGGGGGCAGTCGATATAAACTTGACATCACCAGAAGGAAGCGGGTAATTGAAAGTACCCATGAACGGTGGGCACAAACTAACCCCTACGTCGACGACGYCAGGCTAAGTTTTATCAATCATTGAGACCGTGGATGCCCCCGATGAAGGGTCGGGCCTRGAGAAGGACAATTGGTCAATGGTTACTATTCGGCCCTCATGTGGAAACAACAAAACCCGAAAGAATGTGGAAACCACTACATGCATTGCATAAGTCCAAATCCTTCCTAACAGAAGGTTGTAGTCGAGAGGYGCATCAACCACTTCAACTTCGAYGCACACGGTCTTTYCTCCTAACTGCATGGGGAAAGAAGGAATGAATCCATGTGGTCTGAAAGAACRACCGTCGAAAGTAGTAAGTAGAGTATGTGATGAAGACAAAATAAGTTGGCCAATGGCCTTCCAACATGCCAACGACATCACGCAGGTTGAGGCACCCTCATCAACCACCATGCGGAAGATATTCCGAGAAATATTTCGTGGGGTGAGGCACTACTATCTGAAACACAATGTGGTAAGGGAGACCAGGTTTCAATTCGATCATATCAAGCATGATCGTTCCTGGATTACAAGTCTCAGCAGATCCCAATCTAGACAACAAAGCCTTTCTTTGGGAAGGGCGGCTCTAGAGGACTTCCAAAGCAGACATCGCATAAGGGGTTTGTGACAAATCCTCCACCATAGAGTAATTTTGGGTGACCCTCACATTCGGATTATGGGAATATTTCTTGAACGCCTCTTTCAGGATGCGTGCCATTGTTTCTCCCATCGTCTTTTCAATCTGGAGAGGAACGGGTGGGTTTGTGGCTTGTTTACCCTTTTCGACAGATTCTAGCATTCTGTAATCATGTGCCCTGGTCGCTATATAAGTGTCATCTTTCATCATATAAATGTTCACGGACAATGGGTTACTAGAAGACATGGGGGGTCCCTGACTTCCCCCATTTGCGCTCGAAGAGGATCGATTCATATTTTTCCCATGTGGAAATGGGTTCATTAACACAATAGTTTGTTGTTGTGCCAATAAATTCTGGGCCTCCGCAAGTCGAGGGCACAGGTGAGTCGGATGGTATTTCGTGCAAAGGTTACATGAGTACTTTGACTTTCTCTTCTCTATGTTTCCCTTGCCAACATTATTGTTGGGTTTCTTGCCTCCCTTAACCTTCTTGTTTCATTGTTTTTTCTTCCCTTCAGTCTGATGGTTGGCCTTCAGGTTTGTCGACTACACATTGTGTACATCCGACGTTTGGGTAGGGGGAACAACTATTTTGGAGGTCTAGCTAGCCCTTGTATATTGTATCAACAATTGTTGCAATTGATTTGACATATGATCAGTGGAATTTGCTTATGTTGAACCAACTATACCATTGGCATGTGGTCCAGAATTTTGTCTGGCCTTTTCAAGGATGGACCATGGAGCATCTGGAAAAATCTCATAGAGTAAGCCAGATTGAGAGTATATCAGTTCGAGTTGTTGTGCTCTAATTATCACCTCCTCCTCTGAAAACACTCCCGATGTTGAAACATCTTTGGATAAATGAGGTACCAAAGACTTCAGGAACCACTCCAGCAGGAAAGTTGGTGGGACATGTACCTTAATCAAACTCTTCTAGCGTCGCTATTCTTGGATGTGATTTGAGATATGATCGGCCTTCGTCTACTCAAATTTGGCCAACAATTCAGTTTCAGCATCATATCTCACGGGCAGTTGTAAATGGTTTATGAAAACCATTTCCAAATCGCTAAAGTAAGAGTATTTTGAGCAGTCGAGCTCAATGTACCATTTCGCGGCACCCCCGATAAGAGTGAGTTGAAATAGGCACAACTGTACAGAGTCATCTTGCAACGAGTTTGATGAGCACCATAGGTGGAAATTTTTGATGTGATCACTTGGATCTTCGCCAGGCTTACCCTTGAATTTTGGAATATCTGAGGGAAACTTAGTCAGCATAGGAGGCCAACGTGGATCATGAAAAATCAGGTCGTTAAGAAACCTTGACAAGTTTGGAAAATCTAACATTGCTATAAACGGTAGTTTGGGCTGGGTACTATGTACAGGAAAAAGGGAGCCTGGAGTTTGACTGGCACCAGGTTGCCAGGAAAAGTTGGGTTGTTGGCTAGGGTTCTGGTAGACACCATGGCCTTGACTAGCGTATGGAAACTGCATTTGCTAGGATATCATTGGTTGATTCTCGTAATTGGACGTTGAGGGTTGGGCAGGGATTTCTCCCTGTGTTGTATTCCAAAGATTATGGAAAGGGTTTCCCTCTGCCGATATGACGGGCATAGGTATTGAGCCTTTCTCGAGGTTCCATTAACCATGGAAGGGGTTTCCCCTAGTCGACATCCCTGACGAGGGAACTGATCCCTGCTAAGGATTCCAATGTCCTTGTGAGGAGAAAACTCTTGCAATTTCCCCCTGTGTAGTAATAGTACCCTGCACAGGATTTTGTTGTCCAAAACCAGGGTTTCCCCTAACCATGATGTAAGCTGAGGAAAAATCATTATTACCAAATGCACCGAACAAAGAGAATGACATGGATCCCACCGGCAAGGTGTAAGAATACAGTCCTAAACTTCCTGGTCCAAACAAGCTATAGTTCATGTTCGGCTTGAGGGGTGGCTGGAAAGCACCTCCAAGTGAGGGGGACGAAGGAGGTATATGACCCCCACCGTAAGGGATAGCATTATAGGAGGCTGAGGTGCCCCCCATGGACACTTACAAGGGAGTGTTTGAGTTACCTTCCCCCAGACCCATGGTATGTAGGGTGGAGTAGATAAGGACGAAGTTTGTATCAAATCTGGGCATCCCATATGAAAATGGAGGGTCTGTCGCACTCTGTGTGAATGGAGCAGTGGTCGCCTCCGATGAAGGTATCAGACCACTGCCTGAAGTAGAGGTGGTCGAGACCATTGTGGTCAGGACCGGCGAAAGGGGGTTAGGAGGCATAATACCCCCTATGGTGGCAGTCGTTGAGGGAGTGTGAGGACTCCCTAACGAAGTAGCAGCATTTGCTTCCATAGTTGCTTGTAAGACTATATGTTGCTCGTGAGGTGTTACCCTTGGAGGGACAACTTGTACCAAGATTGATGCTGACAAGTCGATGATCAGAGGGTTAACCAGCTCGAGAGCCTCTGCTCCAAGGTTAGAAATAGTGAGTTCCTATGAATTCGAGTGTTCTCCTCTCGAAGTTGTCTTGGGCATAGTTTTGTGCGGCCCGGTCGCTTCGAATGACCCTTGTTGGTCAAGTGTTCACTGTAACGGTGGCGATGGTGGATCCAATGTAATTGACGGCAAGCCCTGAAGCCTTTGTGACCGACAGAGCTCTTGATCTTCCACTTTGTGAAAATATCAACGACACAATAAGGCTTTAACTAACATTTAAAACCAAGCACACACTAGAAAATTTCCTACAAGATAAACCAAGAAAACCACTATCTAGTTGGAAGAACAGTTATGCCATCCAACACTAGAGAAACTTACCGGTGCAAATGCAACTCGAACACGGAAGCACCCTCTGGGTATACTCTGCAAAGCGTGGCTCGAAGTCTACCCTAGGTACCATGGTATACCCCCATAGTCACCTGTGTAAGTCTCTAGAATCAAGGAAACTAAGTTGCCAGCTCGTGAAAAGCCACCAAGCGGGTACAATCGACAGTCGGGTGGACAACAATGAGCAGGATAACAAGTCTGAAACCTACCGAGGGTATTGAGAGCAATTGGTTCGGAAGACAATTGAGGATCTCGAACGACTTCGAGGTCCACGAAGCTCCGTAGGCAATTGTGAGCGATAGTATCCCATGACAAATCCTCAATATGTGTTCCCCACTACGCTTGGTCCGGCTTTGGAGGGGTTATCTCCACTACCTTTCCTCACGCGACCTTGTATTTATCCCCTGTGTTAGAGGGTGTTCCCGAATAATTTTCACGTCACTGGAATTTTACACTCCCTAGCTCTGACTCTAATGTTTGTTTATAAGCCTTGAAGAGTTTCCTCTCCAACCTAATTCAAGGCTCTATACCTAAACTAGTTGATTGACCCTACAAACATAAAAGTCAATTTATTTTTAAATTAGCGTTCGTTTTAAATGGCTTGTTTTAACTCAAAGGATATGGCAGTGAAACTAGTGATGTGTATGAGAGATGAAAAGAGGAGAAATAAACGAACATTCTAGAAGAAAAATTACTTCTAGTTAACAATAAGTATTTGCAACTAACTCTTTAAACCAACTTTTCATAATTAACTATTTTTCAAGATCTTTAAAAAGAAGACCTAAAACAAAATTTCACTTGACTACGAGATACTTAAGTTATAAGAAATCAGTAAAGAACTTAAAAATTGAACTCTTTTTCCTTTCAGGTAAAATAACTACCCTAAATACTTTACCAAACTAAGAAACGAAAAAATATTTTTCTTTTTGGAAATGCTTTAAACAAGAAAAACTTGAAATAAAACTTTTTCTTTTTCCTTTAAAGCAAATGAAAGGGGGAAAATAAATACAAGACAAGACTGGAACTGACCTCCGACCCACTGAGGATCGCAGGGAGTCACTAAAGATACCAAATAGGTTGGTCAACAAACTCACAGACTCGCCTAAAACCCTTTCAGAATCAAACACAAGAAATTTTTAAAAAGACAAGCAAGCTGACATCTAACCCAAGCTATGTCAGTAAAAACCAGAGACACTGAACTTAATCAAGAAACCCTGAGAAGTACAAATTCAATCAGGGAAGAGGTTGACTGCCTCTTCTTAAAAATAATTTCTTGATACATGTACGCTATTGATGCTTAAGCATCCTGCATATGTACGTGGGTTGTCTATAAAGAAAGGCACGTATGTATGTGTGTTGTCCCACAGCAGGGTGTGTACACCTCTATAATTCCTCAAAAAAAGAAATAAACAGATAGACTGATAGGGTAGGGAGAACTGGTATGGCACCAACAGGTGACCAGAATCCCCTTAAAAGACTCATCAGACTCAACAAAAACTCAAAAGGTATAAAACCAATCAAACACCCAAAAAAACCCCTAAAACCCTAGAGGTTTCCCCAGTATGGTCATTGATTCTGCTAACGGGAAAAACCCCCCTATGGCTACACCAGGTTTTACAATGTAGGAAGATCAATAACTGTTTAAAAGTTTCCTACTTTTCTAGCTACCCCAAACATACCCCAAACTTATGCAAGAAAAACAAAATGAGAAGGATCAGGTAATTGTACCTTTACTCTGCATCTGATGACGATCCTCTCGTGTTTGAAGGCTCTACTGACTACAAACCTCCTCCGAAGGCTGGTCTTCATTCAAAGACAAACAAACAAAAAGCTACAAGCATACATTTCATACATAAATAAGGGTTAGATGTTAGAATAAAAACATAAAATAAATGCAAACATTCAACACATCATGTTTTGGGACAGGAAAAGTACTTCTTTTATTGATGATACAATGATCGCTTACAACCAAAGTCGGCTACTTCTCCACGAACCTGGTTTGGTCTCCTCTTCACCAAGCTCCAAGTGCATCTCCGATAATATTCTCCTCTCGACCTTCTTCTTGGGAAGTATAATGGGTTTATGATGGAGGAATGAAGGCAAATTGGGGAATTCTGAGGAAATTCTCACAAAAGGGGCTGCAAATGCTTGGGACAAGGAGGGGATGTGAAACAGGCAGAGTTTCATTGTTCTTATGTCTATATATGGAATGAGACCCCAACACCTCCTTTATATGACAAAAGGATGGTTATTTGGTTGGGTGACAGGTTGTAGGCGATGGATTAGTTGGGAAACTACCCAGTAGCCCGTAATCTCAACGAATCCCTTGCAACTTTTTAATTTTTGTGACTTTTTCAAGTATACACAGACTGTAGTGGTGCAACATGCATACGTACGTGGGTTGTAGTGGTGCAACAAGCATATGTACATGGGCAGTAGTGGAGTAGGGCACGTACATCTTCAAAATTTTGGTTTTTTAAAAGAGCAACTCAGTGATGGCTTGGCAAAAAATGCATGTAAGAGGGCCAAATTCTAGGTATGCATATGTAGAGTAATTTAGGGTTATAACAGTGGGGTGGGTTCTCTTGGAAAAAGGTATATATATAATTGCATATTGCAATCCTTAAGACTAGTACAATATACTAGTATATTGTATGAATGATAAGTAAAGGGTGTATATGCACACAATAATATGGGTTTGATTATTGCTTATAGTATAGGTTGAGTTACCATATGATATTTTAAACTATATGATGTGAATGATGTGAAAATATATGATTGATGAAGCTTCTAACCATTTATGTTGCTTCAACACATGCCAATATATTGTTAGATGAGCTTGTTTGACATGTCATTGCTAGTAGAATTTTAGTGGTAGTTTATGTCATATGACAATTTTTGTCAACAGTATCATGTCCAAGTTTCATCAAATTTCCCTTATTTCTTTAATGGGTTTGTCATTAAAATGATATGCTACTGAATGTTACAACAAGATTTATCATTCCTTTAATTATCCTAACTTTGTTGGGTACCATGGCCAATCAATTTGTTGTATGGGAGATTATTTCAGACATCTATTATACTACTAATCTTACTCATGCATCTAGGCATCGTCTCTATGGATTTTAATCTAAGAAAGAACAAGATTGTTGAACGAGTACATATTGATTTTCACATGATGTATAAACCTATCAATTCAGAGCCATTTACCAATTAGAAGTAGATGTCAAGGAATAAGTTGGTCATTGCAACTAGTATGGAGAAAACATTTAATTATGGAAATTGTTTTAGTGGATGATTGTTTCTGACATTAAAGGCATTAGCTATTCAGCTTGGATTTCCATTTGACTAACTTATTGGGTTCACAAACATATTTTCACTATTAAGCCTAATATGTGATGCATTCCTTTTAATATTGGAGGAGGTAGTTGGACATTGCTCATATGGGATATGTTAGGCATGCTAACTACTCCAAGGATGTACATTTTCTTTTGTCCTTGAGAATTGGTCATTTTGTATGTATCTTTTTATTATCATGACATGTATTTTCAAGTTTAAATAGAAAACAATTGGATGAGATGATCTAAAAAACGAAGAAGATAGATTCGTCCTTGGAGAAATTTTGTCTCTTTACACATGCAAAATTTAATATGGTGAAGACACTATCAATTTTTAAATATCCAGAGAATATTGTAGATATTTAAATTATCACAAGTTGAAAAACAAAAATTGCAAGTTCATAAGATCATTTCTCGGTTTCCATTTCATCTTCTCCATTCATTGTTATTTTTCATAATTTTGAGAGCTTTATTTGAAATGTATGTCTCGGGTAAATGCATGGGGAAATGCCATATATGATGAGTATGTTTTTCCACTAGAGGTTGCTTCCGACTTTAGATCAAATATTTGTGGAGTTCGAGCCCATCACCCGAAGAAAGGTTGGCTGAATTTTTTTGATGGAATTTATCTATTTTTATATATTAGATTAGACCACAAAATGCTTCAATATATTAGTTTGGTATCATGTTCTTCCCTTGAATCTTATCACATACTAATACTTATTTGAAGCTTGCTCACAATTTAAGGTATACAAAAGTTGATAGACTTGGGTTTCTTGTTTTTGCATTGTATTGTCTACTCCTTTTGAAGTTCATTTCTAATTGAGATTTAAAAGCTAATATTGAACTTCCCATCAAGTTTAATTTGTACCGAAGTTAGCTCAAAATGTCTTTGATGATTTCTTTTTGTGCTTTAGGAAAGTATTACCAGTTACTTCTACACTTATAAAGATCAATCATATTTTTTATATAGAAAAGGACTTGTGGAGTGTTTAAAAAGATGTATCGGAACTGATCAAAGGGAAGATTCTTGTAGGCCATGCATTGCAAAATTATTTAAAGGTAAATCACATATTATATACTGATTTTATGGTTTCTATTGCAAAATTTGTGATTTATCTTTCCTATTTGGCTACTTGATTCTTTTAAAATGCAAGGCAACCTCTGATGATATTGAGATTTAAATTTATCTTTGGAGTCTTGATTAAACTTGTGGATATGGTACTGCATTCAAGCATTGAGTTGAAGGGTTTATGTCACATCACATGGATCTTTAGTTTCTCTAATATTTTTTATTCAAAATTCTTTGGTATTATTATTTTGTTTGCATTATTTGCAAATAATAAGCAATTTGGATCTATCAAGTTGACAGCCTAACAAGGTATTTTACAACCATCATTCAATGCAATATTGGTTGTTGGCTCTATTATGTTTCTCAAAATTATGGTGTTGGAAACTGGGGTGGATTAGTTGCAGGAAACTCTGCCCTATTGTACTGTATTTTTATTTGGGACTTGAAAAAAATTTAGTACCCATGGATTATTTGACAGTGCCGGAAACATGGTAAATATTTTTTCATTGTTGGGCCATTTTCATGTTTTCCAGATGCATTTTCTTACCCTTGTTTCATCTTTGTTCAGCCTTTTTAACCTAATTCTTTCTACATATTTATTTCCCTTTTTAGAGTGTTGAATGAGTTATTATTTATATGAGTTTTCTGATTGTTTGATATGCTTTTCCTTCCCAAAAAAACCCTTAGCATTGGTGTTTTCTTATTTCCTTTATTTTTTGATTTGTTGCTTCCTTGCCTTCTTCTCAATGCCATTATTTCTTAGCTCATTATAATGTTTTAATATTTTATCATCTCATGTGGATTGAGTCTACACATATCTCTTATGATGGTATTAAGACTAAGTTGTATTTCCTATTTTTTATATGGCACCCAAAATTTGTCTTATGGGTTGATTATTTAGTATACATGATGTGACATGGGTCTTTTCTTGTGACTACCAATCTAGTTTTCTTATATTTAGAACCATTTTGGATGATAAGAACTCTTATGAGATTGCCAAGTTTTTTTGTGTCACAGTAGTAAGTACTAATGTTTTAGGAAGGCTCGGTTCTTGAAAAATAGAGAACATAATTGCTTGAGCATGTGGGAGAGTGTAATAGACTATAGTAGACAAATACATTATATACATTCAAAAAATAATGTTGATGAGACTTTCGAACACTTTTGTATCAAATTTATGTAAAAAATACTTCATTATTATATTTATGAATGTAATTTCAAGGCTTAAACGCAGGTGGAAGTTGGAAATTTTGCAGTACTCTATAGAAATATCTAACAGATTACATTACAATTTCACTATGTAGTCTGTCACAAGAGTTTTAAGACTGTAGCTTTGGACAATATCTGAGAACTGAATTACTCTCTATTGGTTAGAATAGTTTATGGCTGGAGAATATATATACATTAGTGATATAATTTAAAGATAGGGTAATTAAATATTTATCAGACTGATTTTATTTTTTCTCTGTTGTTACTTTGGTACAATTATACTAATGGAACTTGCTAGATGTGACACTTCACATATATGTTGGTAAATGACCATCACAATACCATGGCAACCTGCATTTTTGTATTGTATATGAAACTATTAACCCTTTCCGCATTTCTTTTTATGTAATTTGATTTATTTATTATTATTTATGTTTTTATATATCACTATCTATTTTCTATTATGGATTGTTATTACCATATTTTATATGTTATATTATATATACTTCTTATAGTTTCACAAACTCATGGATTGTTGTTACCATATTTTATATGCTATATTCTCTCTATTCCTTATAGTTTCACAAACTCATGGATTGTTGTTACCATATTTTATATGTTATATTTTCTCCACTTCTTATAGTTTCAAAAACTCTTCTAGGAACTCATAACATATTTGGGAAAAATGAAGATCGGCCACCTGTTACCATAAAATATGATATATTCTCTCTACTCTTTATAGTTTCATAAACTCTTCTGGGAACTCATAACACATTTGGGAAAAATTAATCTCTTTCATTTGTGAATGCATTGGACAAGCGACCTATGATGGACAGTTCAAGTGATTTGCCCATTTATCCTCAACAACCTGGAGAAAAGGATTGTACTCACCATAGAAGAGCTTAAGTTTCAAATATTAGAAATCATATATATATGGAAGAGATTAAGTTTCATAACATTAAATCACATGATTTACATGTTCTCATGCAACAACTCCTTCCAATAGCATTACATCATGTCCTACCAAAAATAGTGTGAAACACCATTTGTAGTCTTTGCTTCATTTTTAGGTGAATTTGTGAAAAAATGGTGGATCCAGCATATCTTGAAAACTTAGAAGATGATGTCATGGAGACATTGTGCTTACTAGAAAAATATCCCCCCCCCTCCCCCTCATTCTTTCATATAATGATACATTTTACTGTACTCTTGGTACGAGAGTTAGTTTTTGTGGTCCAGTTGCATACCAATGGATGTGCCCTTTTGAAAGGTTAGTGAAGTTTTACAGTGTACAAATCCACATAAATTCCAACATATTATTTTCATCTAGTACATCGCTAACAAATATTTATTCATACTTTTCATTTGACTGCAAGTTTGATGTTTTTTTTTGTTTTTTTTTAGGAACATGAAAGTTTACAAAAGTTGTGTGAAGAACAAGAATAGGCCCAAAGGGTGCATAGCTGAAAACTACATTGTGGAGAAATCCATCAAATTTTGTGTTGGATATGTTGAATGTATGGAATATATTGGAAGAATGCCTAATAGAAATGAGGTTTGGGATGATGAAGAGGGAGAGCTTGATCACTATGGGAAGGCCTTATCTAGTGGGACTTCTTTTGAATTAGATAATATCAGTTTGTTACAAGCCCATAGGTGGGTCTTGCACAGCATAGATGAAGTTCAACCTTGGATAAAGTAAGTAATAAGCATGACCTTAGAAAACCGTTTTTTATTAGAATCTATTTAAATACTTTGAAAATGATGTTCATTGACATTACTGGAAATTAGGATGAACCTGAGTGAAATCACCAATAAAAACATCCAAGCCCAAAAGGATGAAGCCTTGCTACAAAATCTCCACAACCAACAATTTGGTGATTGGTTAAGAAAACAGGTAATGATATGTTCAGTATATTATAATTATTTATAATTCATTGAACAAGACTATTATGATGTATGAACTAAGGATCATTTTATGTAGTTTGAAATTGAATGGTTTTCTAACAACATTTAATAATTTGCAGGTGGAAGGAAAATAAAATATTTCGGATACCCTTAAATGGTTGGCACATGGCCCAAGGAAATATGCAACTAAGTATGAGGGATACTTAATCAATGGGTGTAGAGTTCATATTAAAATCATAGAGAATATTAGGGCCACCCGAAATAGTGGTGTGTCCATAGATGCACAAACATTAATAAGATCAAGTGCAAAAGACAAGAATCCAATATGTCAAATGACAACATATTATGGAGAGATCCAAGAGAATATCATATTGGACTACTATTGTGTGAAGTATCCCTTGTTCAAATGTGATTGGGTAGATGCACACAAGAAGAATGGAATGAAAGTTGATGAAATTGGTTTCATAGTGGTGAATCTAAAGAGATTCCTAAGTAAGGACAGAGTGCAAGATGATCCATTTATTCTAGATTCACAAGCGAAACAAGTATTCTATGTACAATACCCTGTAGAGAATGATTGGTATGTAATTCTGACCTACCCTCCAAAGGGATTGAGAAATAATAACACATATGAATTGAAGTTTGAAGATCTATTGAGCATTGTAGACTTTGAAGGGACAAAATGCAAAGATGATGAAACTACAACTGATGGTGATATGGATTATGTTCGACAAGATTGTGAAGGAACATGGTTGGATGTTGATAAATAAGTATTATTTATTATTTATTATTTATTTATCCATTCTCATTTAATTATATCTAAGAAATTGAAAATTACATTTTTATACTCTTAATTGTTTTTAATGTGCATCTACCAATTAGTTGACTATATTATTTACTTGAATGCAATTGTTAATTTTTATGAAAAAAGTGCATATTGAAAATGCTTTTGATATAAATTTTGAATATTTTCAAAGTCTAACTATGTGTCATTCAATTTTTAATGCATATGAAGGGGATCACTACTAAACTTCTTCAAGGAAAGTAGTGCCATGGTTTTGGTTTTGGTTTCATTTTAGTAATAATGAATTATGATAAGTGAGGTACATTTCACTTAGGGAGATATATAGTGTTTGCACATAATATTGATGTGACACATGAAAAAAGC
>ML777782.1:929402-941942 GCA_009831015.1 Picea engelmannii
TTTGAGAAATGAAACAATTCAATTCCAACTAATCTCACACACACCAATACTAGGATTACCTTCCTAGATATGTTGCAATATCAATGACCATAAACATTCATCTTGGATTTGTTGCATAGTTTGACGTTGTTGCACTGCAATTTCTAGAGTTGTAAGGGCTTGAGATGAGAGACCACACAATTAAATTTGCAGAGACTAAACCATGGAGCACATGTCCCCTAATTCCTCTTTGAAATTCACTATATTCATCTTCCATCTCCCATAATTTCCTTGCGCCATTAAACCAACTCTTGCAAGTTGAATTTAGAATTAAATGAAGAAGACACTAGAGATAACACTCATGAGAACATTGGGGGAGAAAATAATGTTGCATCGGGAGATTTTGAGGCCAAGAAGGAGCCAAACATGGGTGAATGACATTGGGACCAAAAAAATCTATGTACGAATTAACCGCTTGGGACTGGACAACTCTTTGTATAAGCATTTGAAGCTATGATGGGAGAGGACTTCCTACATGCTCCCAGGAATGAGTGGGTGTGTGAAATAAAACTTCCCACGCCAATGGAGGATTTATGAAGGCGTCAAGGTTACACATGGGAAACACACAACACTTCTCTTAACTCGTGACCAAATTTCATTTCCAATCTATGAAGAATGATACTTGGTGGTGGTATAGAGTCGTTATAATGTTTCATGGAATAGATTGATTCGTGAGACCCCCATTGATACCAATCACCGCAATTTTCCTTATGGTAGCTAGGTTGTCTTGGAGATCAGTCTCCTGGTTATTGATTTTGAAGATGTGGAGTGGATATACTTGATGGAAAGCATGTATTTCCTTTTGAATTTTGTGGAATATAGACCTGAGGCAAGCATCATTAGGAAGTGTCTTTAGTCACAAATGTTTGATTGTGTTTTTGGAATCACCAAGAATTGTGGGATTACGAATGCCTCGAGATTTGGCTAAATTTATCCTCTATAAAAGAGAACAGGCTGCTGCTTAATTGTTTGTTGCATGACCGACACTCCAAGAATATATGAGCTCAATATTTCCTCTAGGGTCATAGAGTACCCCGCTTGCTCCTACCACCCAGTATTCAATATATTATTTGATCCAGTTGGATTTCTTTACTTTATACCAAATATTTTGGGTATTCAATGTATGGACCAACTTGGTTCATAAAATTTTGTAACACCCCTCTACAAGATGCTAATAGATTCATCATTCATTAAATACATACTCAATAACCTTTATTTTAGAATAATTTCATTGATTTTCATTTACACAATTCTTCTACATTTGCTCAATGATAAATATAAATAACATGATAAATTAAGTAATATGTTATCTCTAACATTTAAGACTTAAAATGGAATCATACAAAAAAATATATCAATAACAAAATACCACTTAAGAATACCTCCTCCTCGGTTTGTTGAAGCTCATCAGTTGCAATGTAGTCCTAGGTGCTTCCAAGCATTCTTTTCCCAATTTTTTTCCCACTTTCCCATAGTGAAACAATGGAATACTCCCATCCAACTAGTATCCTAGCTGACTTCCTAGCTCCAATAAACCTTCCTCCATGCCCATGACTCCAAGAACAACAAAGCACCTATGCTCTAAGAAGACTCACAAGAATTACATCTTCCAAGAATTATCCAAATTATCCACAAACTTCAACCTCTCAACATGCTCCAACCTCTTCATCTCCCCTCCATTACCACTTCTTATCTCTATTTATCAAGTTTCCATACCCCCTTCCCCAAGTCTCCTCAACTACCCTCATTATTAGCCATCAACCTCCCTTATCTATATTTTTGGGAAAAGTTAAAATAAAACTAAAATATAAATGAATTACAATAAATAACAACAAATAAAATGCAAAGTCTTTCTTCTCATGCTAGCTTATAAATGAAACTTAACAATTTAACCTGAAATGTACATGACAACCCAACATACTCATTTAATTCATCATATCAACCATCAATCAAAGTCAAAGAAGATATTTAATGCTACTAGATATTTTGTATGCAATATAATTTACATAGTCATTAAACCATTCAATTAAATATTTAATAATTAATACATTAATTAATTATACTAGTGTACATGTGTAGGTTATGTGTGCATAGCTAGCGGGCACAAATCCTACATGTGCTAACGATAAACAAGCAATGCCTCTAGCGCATAGTTCCTATATGATCACAATAAGGCATGTAGGACAACAAATGCATCATTTAGTAATTATAACTAACAAAACTACAATAATTCATCAAGAATTGATCATCACACTTAGAATATCAAAAAATAAATCATAATGAGTGTTTTGGAACCAAGTGAGAAATCAAGAGTGATAGGACTAATCCCATAACAATTTTCTCAACTAACATCGAATCATCCTTCCTTCCTAATATACTTCCATCTTCCATCCTATCCTTTCCTCTGTTGGACTAAGTTGGAGCATCAACTATATTGACCTAACTCCAGATAGAACATGTAAGTGGAAGTGTCATACATCTCGACCAAGCTTCCCCAACAAGCAACTCGCAGTTGCCATCACACGTCTAGGGGAGCATGACTTCACACAACCCTCTTGTGACTCCAAGTTTCAGAGGGTAAACAGTGGGAAATACCTCCACCCCTCCTTATAGAACTAGGATCAATACCCTACATCAAGCCATAATGTGCAACTATTGTTCTTAGATTCACGTCATCAAACAACCAATCTAGGCAAGTTGTATGTCCTGTCAAAACCACACTTACCACATATCATAGGAATATATAATAAGTGAAACTTATAGCATACTCTATCTTTTGTATGTCTATGACATCCAATTTACCTCAACACTACAGTCATTTGGCTATCACATAGCTCATCAACCTGTAGTTTAGTTCACCAATAACTCATATTCATGCATATACACCAAAATTTCATATAAGAATCCATATATGTATTAATTTTCAATTAATAAATGTATGTTTACATGTTTAACCAACTCACATAACGATCAACATCGTGAACGTATAACGATGAAAGTAATATCATACAATACATAATTAGGTCCAGATATACATATCTCAAATATTTATCCCAATCTAACTGAGCCCAAACAAATGTTAATAATTGAATTACTAATATGAGTAAACAATAATGTTCTAACTTCCTAAAGCCAAGATATGGGGCGTTACATATACCCACCCTTCAAGAAACTTCGCCTCGAATTTATGGTCAAAATGCATGGTCTTTACATTTCCTTAGGGTTAACTCTTGAATAATCATTACTTAGGCACTACTTTGATTGTACTATCATAAGGTCATCGCAAAGTTACTACCACGTTAGCAATAAGGGGAAGACCCTTTAGTACAAAAAAAAATTCCCATATTATTCTTTGTAATATTAATAGTCTTATTAACCAAATCTTTTATGATACTCACTATTTTTCCAATATTAATGATAAAATTTCAGTTAACTATCATATATTATAAAAACAAAATTTTATAAAGAATTGTAAATTTAAGAGTTTTGTATTCCTTGTTGGACACACCGACCACACTTAGAGGGGGGGTGAATGAGTGTGGTGCTCTTTTTCAAACTTTTATCCTTCACAAAACTTCTTAGTTAGCAATCACCATTTACTCATTACTTATTGTTTCCATTTATAACCAATTAAATGTGAACATGCATCAACAACATATATCAACAACATATATCATCAATAAGTCATCATCACAAGGAACACAAATAACACAAGATGTATGTACAATTTTGTTTTTATTACGGACTACAATCCTTGGGTTATCAGTAACAACCGAATAAAGTTACAACTCCACAAGAGCACCAGCTCTATAATGCAAGACTCAGCTTACACAAGTCAGCACCAACTGAGAAGAGGAATCAATCCTCAACAGATACCAATTTGTCAACATATACCAATCTGTCAACAGGTATGCGACCTGTCAGTAGTGCAACACGCGTATGTACGTGCCCTACCAGTAGTACAACTCGCACATGTACGTGGCCTGTCTGTACTACAACTTGTGCGTGTCTTATGAACAACTAGGGTTTTCTCTCTAAAGAAAAAATCAGATCCTATGCAGCCTTCTGTCACATTCACTTCTATCTGTCACTATCCAATCTGAACCATCACCAATCACAACACATCCATACTCTCCCACAACTTATGCATGCTCCTCAATCATATAATATGAATGCTACTTAATCATGTATAAGTATACTATGGCAATCATATTAGTAATGAAACATAAGAATGTTGCTCACTCCATCAACCAACAAAAAACAAATCATAACAACCATACCAAGAATTATTCAAGCATTCACCATACAATATGCAAGAGTATCCATCAAGATAACTATGTAACCATACCAAAGAATCTATGGAAGATCTGAGCCCATAAATGCAAATCTGAAACTTGCTTCAGCCGTCAAGAACTTGGCACCAACTTAAACTCAAATCTTCGTGACTTCATCAACTATGTGCACTCTTCCTTCTTTCAACCCGCGTGTGTACATGCTCTAGCTCTTGCAACCCGCGTATGTACACTCTCTAGCCCACTACTGCTCGGGTACTCCTTCAGAAACTAGGGTTTCTGAACTTCTGAAACTTTCACCGTCAAGATATCAGGCTTACGAAAACTTTGATGTGTGCATGAGATCCTCTAGCCACTCTCTCTCTCAGAATATATCTTCAAGATATGCTCAAGAGATTATATTCACAAGAGACCCTTGCCTCTTATTTATACTTTCCAAGTAGCTTCCTTAGAATCATCTTCTAGGAAACTTTTTCCATATAGCCACTTTTTCCACATAGTCACATATGTCCAACTTTGCCCAATTTTCCACTTGTCCATGTATCCAATAGCCACTTGAGCACTTAACCCATTTTCCTCATTTTAGTGTTAACCTTCTTATAACCACTTTCCATAATTAGAAATTTCTCCATTTACCTTATTATTTAAATAATCCTCCTTGACTTTGTCACTTCACTTTATTATTTAAATAATCTTCCTTGACTTTGTCACTTCACTTTATTATTTAAATAATCCTCCTTATTTGCAAGCACTTTGATCCATCTTCATCTATGCATTATATATCATATGATTATGATTCCACTTGACATCATTCCATTCACATCAATGATAATACATATTACATCAGTATGCTATGAAAATACATTGTTTATTTGACATCAATCATCAATCAATCAATCACTCAATCCTTTGTCATCAACCCTTTGACATCAATGACAACATGATCCAACAATATCCCCCTTTGGCATTGATGGCAATACCAAAATTAATGTCAACACCAATTATTGATGGCAACATGTAGACAAGGAATTTCTCTACATCAATAGTCATCTCAATCACATCAATGTGACTATATCTCCCCCTTTGACCTCAATGGAAAAGGGTAGTTCTCTCCTTAGGGATGATCCCCCTACCTGAACTTTCCTTGGGGTTTCTCCCCCTACCTGGATGCCTTGATCTTCCTCTGAATAATATTTCCCTTTTTGAACAAGCGATATCACTCTGATGTAATGTTGAAAACATATAGCTCATGCTTCCCTTGGAACCATGCCTGCATATTTGTGATCAATGCTCTCTCTAGAACCATGCTTTTGTTCTCTTTCTCCAAGTATATGGATCTTTTTCCAAGTATTTATATTTGCATCTGATAAATCTCTCCTCCTGGAATCATGAGAAGAAGAATGACTCCCCCTATCTTTTCTGTAATATGAATAATATGCTACCATTGAAATACGCTTCTGTTGCAAATGCTACTGCTCAACCAGAACATAGATCAACCACTCTTTCTATGATGATCCTTGGACCTATCCATGCATCAAACTCGTTCCATACCATACATCATGAATCAAAATATATGTCAAGAACAAAACATCAACCAAGTATATCATGTACCAAATTGTGTGTCAACCATGCACAACACCCATGTACATCAACCATGTACATCAATACCATAGAGTACGCTATAAGATATCATCATTGGAGTGTATCAACCATATGCCTCTACCAATGTGCCAACCATGTGCCACAAACAAGTTTGATATGCTTCTACCATGAATCAAGTGTCGCAACCATCATCTCAATCAATCAAGCATCTCAACTATATCATCCCATATATCATGTACCAAAGTATATGATAAACAAGTACCACTAATGGTGTACTTTAGCCAAGCACTATCATACACATACATATGCCATCTATGAGTGCATCAATCATTGTAATAATCATGTATCACCACCTGTACCAAGAAAGTGTGTCAACCATGCACCAATACCACAATCAAGATGTGTCCTCATACATGTATGCCACATCCACCATAAAAAATGTGTCAATCATACTGCTAGTGGTGCCTCTAAAAATGTACCAAAAGTGTACCAAACATGCATCAACTATAGATCAAGCGATGAATCATCAATGGTGTACAACATGACCACTTCATCAACTAATCAACTACATGTCCCAATATGTAGCTCATCCATATGCCAAATGAATGTACCAAGATATCCAACAAATATTCTTCCAATAATACATCACAAGATATATCAATGAAACTCAAATATGTACCATCCATGTACCTCAATAGATCAAATTCAACCTCCATTCACTACAACAAATACTAAGCATCCAAAAAGTACTAGAAGTGTGCCTCAATAGATCAATGACATCTCTAACTAGCATCATCATGATAAATCTCATAACCAAAGTGTCATTTCTTTACTATCACAGGCAACATTGTTCTTCAACAGAAAAATGTCTCAATCCACACTCTAGGGTTAGTACCATGCATCCAAGATAGTCTTTCAATACTCACCCATATGTCACCACCATACATACATCAATCATGTATGCCAATATGTAATCATGAAAACCTGCAACAAACAATGTCAAAGCCAGCAACAAACCATGTCAAACCCTGCAACACAGAGTTATACCATCATACCATGTTGCAACTTTATGCAAAACCTTTTTCCCAAGGATTTACCACAGATACGCGGCCTGTTGCACAGACATATCGCGTATGTACGCGACCTATTCATAGGTAATCTCACGTATGTATGCAACTGTTACCATTGTAACCCGCATATTCTTGTCAAGATAACAAACTTGAGTTTCCTTTAAAGCTGTCATTCTGCTTTGGTTGTTCAGACTTCTTTACCCACTTATGAAGGTGTCCCTGCTTCTCAAAACTTGAGCTTTGAGCTTCCATATTTTCAAAAATGTCTTCCTTCCTAACTTCATGCCTTCTTCTAGTCATACCATATGAAGTCCTCATCATGGACTTTCTTCTTGTGTTCCAACAATCCTGGTATTTGTGACCAAATCCACTACAATTGTAGCATCTCATGATGTGACAATGAGCAGTAATGTGTCCTACTTGATTACATCTCCAACATCTTAAGGTGTTATGAAATATTTCATTATCTCTCCTTATATACAATCTGCACTACAAAGCTTTGTGACCATATTCATTACATGAGTAACAGTGACCATGAAAAACATTTTCATACTTTGCTTTGGTGTCCGTCTTGAAGGTGTCTTGAATTTTCTCTGAGATGTAAAGATGGCTTCTTGATGTCCTCCTTACTTTGTCCTTTCCTTCCCTTATGTAGATGGTTGACTTGCAACATTATTTCCATCCTTTGAGAATGAGGGACTTACCTCATGCTTCTTTGAGGTGATTGCCCCAACATGTGTAGTTTCTTTCTTGTATCCAAGACCCGATTTATCATTTGGTGATCTTTGACTATCCAATATCTAATTCAAGATTGTTGAGCTATTCAAGAATTTGTTTGACTTCTCTACTTTCTTTCTAAGATCAACAATTTCAGCTTCCAAATTATGACATGACTCTTCCTTTTCAATTACTTGATTCTTTAATAGTTCCTCTATTCTTTTGGATTCTTCAATTTGAGTATTGAGATGGATATTAACTTCAAGACTTTTGTTAATCTCATCATCTACCTTCTTATTTTCTTCTATTTCATTCTTTAGTCTTTTGATCTCTTCTTATTTTTCTTCTAATAGAGTCTTTTTACTTTCTTCTTGTTCCTTGAGCATTTCCTTTAACTTCAAGATATGCCTTTGATTCTTTCTAAGAAACTTTTTAGTGTTATCATAAATATAGCTATATTCTATGTATAAATGGTCATAGTTGTAGTCATATAGACCCCATTCAAATTTCCTTTTAAGCTTTGATAGTTCTTCTACTACCTTTTCCATGGGATAATCATTATCTAACTCTACACATACTATCTCTAGGTTTTCTTCTTCACTTGTAGAGAAATATTGCACATCATCACATTTTGAAATATTGCAATCGGTTTTTTTTGGAGATTATTTACCTTCATTGATCTTGATGGAATTGTCTTCAAGGTCTTCCTTTTTGCCAACATCATCACATTTAGTATCATTGCAAATAGAGTATTTTGGAGATTTTTTACCTTCATTTTTCTTGATGGAGTTGTCTTCAAGATCTTCCTCCTTTCTTTGGTATGTCTCCTCTAGCTTTAGCAATAGATCCTTGGTGGTAGTGCATTGTCCCGTTCTCTCTTTGATAGAACTTGAGAATCCACTAAGAATGGTCTTGAGAGCCAATGCATCATTCTTCTTTTCTTGCCTTTGAGCTGCAAACTTTGACTTGTTCTTCAAAGGAACCGATCCACCAATAGTTGCCTTCCAAATACCCGCTCCTATTTCCTTCAAGTGCACTTTCATTTCTATTCTCCATGTAGAATAATTTTCCTCATCAAGGATTGGAACTTCATCATCCATTTGTGTGTCCATGGATCTCCTTCAAGCTTGTTAAGGATTATAGTGAAGGCCCACTTTGAAACCAATTGTTGGACACACCGACCACACTTAGAGGGGGGGTGAATGAGTGTGGTGCTCTTTTTCAAACTTTTCCCCTTCACAAAATTTCTTAGTTAGCGATCACCATTTACTCATTACTTATTGTTGTCATTTATAACCAGTTAAATGTGAACATGCATCAACAACATATATCATCAATAAGTGATCATCACAAGGAACACAAAGAACACAAGATGTATGTACAATTTTCTTTTTATTACAGACTACAATCCTTGGGTTATCAACAACAACTAAATAGAGTTACAAATCCACAAGAGAAACAACTCTATAATGAAAGACTCAGCTTACACAACTCAGCACCAACTGAGAAGAGGAATCAATCCTCAACAAATACCAATTTGTCAATAGGTACGTGACCTGTCAGTAGTGCAGAACGCGTATGTATGTGCCCTACCAGTAGTACAGCTCGCGTATGTACGCGACCTGTTTGTACTACAACCTGCATGTGTCTTCTGAACAACTAGGGTTTTCTCTCCAAAGAAAAAATCAGATCCTATGTAGCCTTATGTCACATTCACTTCTATCTGTCACTATCCAATATGAACCATCACTTATCACAACACATCCATACTCTCCCACAACTTACTCATTCTTCTCAATCATACAATATGAATGTTACTTAATCATGTATAAGTATACTATGGAAATCATATCAGTACCAAAACATAAGAGTGTTGCTCACTCCATCAACCAACACAAACCAAATCATAACATCCATACCAAGAATGCTTCAAGCATTCACCATACAATATGCAAGAGTATCCATCAAGACAACTATGTAACCATACCAGAGTTTCTATGGAAGATCGGAGCCCATAGAATGCAGATCTGAAACTTGCTTCAGCTGTCAAGAACTTGGCACCAACTTACACTCAAATATTCATGAATTCATCAACTATAGGTGCTATGCCTTCCTTCATCCTAGGTGTGTATGTGCTCTGGCTCACTGCAGCCTGCGTATGTATGCTCTCTGGCCCACTACTACTCATGTACTCCTTCAAAAACTAGGGTTTCTAAACTTCCGAAACTTTTGTCGTCCAGATCTCAGGCTTACAGAAACTTTGAAGCATCCATGAGATCCTCCAACCACACTCTTATGAGATCCATGATATGCTCAAGATATTATATTCACAAGAGACCCTTGCCTCTTATTTATAATTTCCAAGTAGCTTCCTTAGAAGCATCTTCTAGGACACTTCGTCCACATAGTCACCTATGTCCAACTTTGCCCAATTTTCCACTTGTCCATGTATCCAATAGCCACTTGACCACTTAACCCATTTTCCTCATTTTAGGGTTAACCTTCTTATAACTACTTTCCATAATTAGAAATTTCTCCATTTACTTTATTATTTAAATAATCCTCCTTGACTTTGTCACTTCACTTTATTATTTAAATAATCCTCCTTGACTTTTTCACTTCACTTTATTATTTAAATAATCCTCCTTCTTTGCAAGCACTTTGACTTCTTTTACCTTTTGGGGCTTCAAGCCAACATGTGAGGGTCCTTCAACTTCGTAAGGTCATAACTCCCAAACCGTGAGGAGTTATGTGATGTTCCACATACCACCGAAAATGTCATGAAAATCACTATCCATCTAGGATAGTTTCACTAACAAATTCATTGATCTTCATCTTACTATTCCTAATTAAGCATGAGTTCCCTAACCATAATTCTAGGATAACTCATCCGCAAAGCGTCTTCCCGTGAGGGCTTTCACCATAAGGGGACCACTTTGGAGTTCATTCCTTTTTACTCCTTATCAAGACAATAATGAGTCATCTTTACATCAATCCAACTATGCATTATATATCAATGAAACCACATCGATGGATCATATATCAATGAAAACCCATTGATCCATCTTTATATATGCATTATATATCATATGACTATGATTCCACTTGACATCATTCCATTCACATCAAGGATAATACATATTACAACAATATGGTATGACAAGACATTGTTTCTTTGACATCAATCATTTGACATCAAACCTTTGACATCAATCATCAATCAATCAATCACTCAATCCTTTGTCATCAACCCTTTGACATCAATCAATCATTTGACATCAAACCTTTGACATCAATCATTTGATATCAATGACAACATGATCCAACATTCCTTACTTATATCAAAATATTAAGTTAAACATCTCAAGAATGATTTAGTTTATCTGAAATTATATCAATCTTCAACCAAATTATAATAAAATAGGTTTTTATTATTTTCCTACACCCTGTATAGGGTTATGCTCATTCAAAAAATAATAAAACAATTTCATGGCACAACTATTAAGTGTCTTCTCTAATAGCAAATCATGTGCTATACTAGTCCCAGTGGACCTTCACTTGATTAAAAAACATGCTAATTCTTTTAATATATTGATTACGACTAGCCCTATTTAGGAGGCACCCTACTATGTCCCAACTCTATTTTGTAACCACTCATAATTAAATTAATGAAAAGACATGCTTCACTTATAGATGTATTCTTCCTAAGTTCTATATTAAAGTACAGTCTACTAGTTTTGACTGTCAATTAGAACCTTAACTCATCATTGATTTTCTAGTTAAGTGCATCTTGTATTGAGTTCAATATAAATGTCATTAATTCATATATACCATTCCACCTGAGATATCTTGATAGTTATAAAAAATCATTATTGACTTTGATTATTTCTCTAGTTTGACAATACACATGACATCACTCATTATTACACATTTAAACATATTGTCACAATATTTCTCTTTTCATCCTAAACTCCACCTCTAGGTTCACAACATAGGTCCACTTACAGTATACCATATCACCACACCTAGATAATTGATTAAAGAAAATACATAATTACTACTATGATAGACTTGGCACTACACTCTCTCTAGGTCAATACTTTCCCACTCTTAAGAGTAAGTATCACTAGAAAAGTTGTAGATCGTCTCACGCACACATCATATAATACAAAAGAATCAAGAGTAGAACACATCATTCGTAGTTTCTCATAATCATAAATATTATGGAGAGTTTAAACTTCATTGACCTCCTCACAAAACCAACCTCTTCCTAACTTGCAAGTGGTTAATATCTTTCTTGTAAAAATGATGTGTCATTGAGTCTTATCATTACTAAGGTTATATTCTCCCTTATGATCAATACAAACCATGCTTATTACTATGTTTCCTTTTGAAATCAATTTTACTAAAGACCTTCCACTTACTTACAAAGTGAAGGATGACCCATAAGTCATACATCAGGCAACGTTTTCCACTTCAACAAATTATTTTCTAGGTTACAAGATTTATTTCCCCATGTCACCCCAAACCTTAAAATATGCGAGGTTGAACTTGTATGGTAAAACAAGTTTAATTATCCACACTCTAGCTTGCAAGGATTAAATAATGTTATCCTTATAGTCATTATCTTTCTCAACCATGCATTTTTGGTAATTCTTTCAATACATCAACACCAACCATGGGACCCACTCTCTCAATGTCTTGAATTGAATGTCAATTTTGTTGTCTTGGTTTTTCCTTAAAAGCATTAATTGAAATAAGTAAGTTATATATATATATATATATATATATATATAAAATACTTGATTTTATTTTTCATA
>ML777782.1:942364-955153 GCA_009831015.1 Picea engelmannii
ACACTTTAATGCAAACTATATTTCATTTTATGTAATTGTCCTAACTAACTTTATTTTACTTTTTTTCAGTCTTATTATTTATATATATGTCACTCTTGAAATCTAATATTATATTTATTATTATTTTTTTCTTATATTAATTTTATTCATTCTCATTTATAACCACTTATTAATTTAATTATTTTATTTATTTATAATCATTTATTAATTTAATTATTTTATTTATTTATTTTTATATAATTTAATGTAATTACTCATAACTACTTTTCTTTATTTTAAAATACCATAATTATTAATTATTTCTATTTATTACTTATACATTTTTATAATTAATATATATAATTCAATACTACTATAACATTATGTGATAATGACTATCCATATATATCATAACTTCCTACAACTTTCTTTAATATCAAATTATCTTATTGCTATTTATTCTATTTTCTATTTCAAATAATACTACAATAAACATACTTCAAAAAATGGATATGATAGGAAACTTGATATAAAAGTATCTTTAAATCTATGTTATATGTATTACATATAACATATGTTATATGTAATAACATATAACATATGTTATATGTAATAACATATGTTATATGTAATAACATATGTTATATGTAATAACATATAACATATGTTATATGTAATACATATAACATAATATCATAATTATTAATTATTTCTATTTATTACTTATAAATTTTTATAATTAATATATATAATTCAATACTACTATAACATTATGTGATAATGACTAATATATACCATAACTTCCTACAAGTTTCTTTAATATCCAATTATCTTATTGCTATTTATTCTATTTTCTATTTCAAATAATACTACAATAAACATACTTCAAAAAATGGATATAATAGGAAATTTGATATAAAAGTATCTTTAAATCTCTTTATGTTATTGTAAAACTCTTCTTACCATATCACAAATAAATTTTGCTTCTTTCACTCCTTTAAATTAATAATTATTTATAAAATGTTTTTAAATCTCTTTCAAATATTATTTTAAAACTCTTTTTACCATACCACAAATAAATTTTGCTTACTTGAGACTTTTAAATTAGTAATTATTTATTAATTATTTAATATATAATTGATCTTTTTACCATACCACAAATAAATTTTGCTTCCTTGAGTCTTTTAAATTAGTAATTATTTAATATATAATTACTAAATTTATGAAATTAAAAAAAATTACAATTAACTTTAATATTAGATTGTTAGTAATAAAACACATTATCTAATCTAAGTGCATCAAGATTTATCACCTGAAAATGTTAATATGATTAATTTGAGAAATGAGAAAAGGAAAATGAAGGTTTTAATAGTTGAAGTTAGATTTTGAGGATTTGCTACCAAAATCCCAACATCCAAATCCTATTGTATTGACATTCTCGTTGTTACGAAAGTTTATAATTTCACATTTCTCAATATCTCTCAGCCAACGATGATGTTGTAATAATATCCAAAATCATTTTGTGCAAAATATGTAAATATTGTAAGAGATCTTATAAGAACAAAATTTGTTTTTCTTAACCTATACAGTAGCAATGGTTTAGACTGTTCATTGTATAACAATATTTTTATCCTACATTTATCCTAACATTATAGTATATAATAATAATTATGATAAAAAAATAAAAAAAAAAAAAAAATCTAAGTAATATGAATATATAAATCTCACAATGAAAATAAATTCTTGATAGACAACTAACGGAGCATCATGCATGATGCAGCCTTTTGAAAATATAATCTTTGAATTTAGTATAGTAGCATATTGTTAATTGAAAAAAAAAAAAATAAGTTTCAATTTATTTATTTATTTTTATTTTTAATTTTTCTTATTAATTCTTAGTTACATTGTAGGTCTCGANTTTTTAATAGAGAAATCAAAACTGTTGATATATTGATATAAGAAGTAAACATTAACAAGCATAATAAATGATATAAGAAGTAAACATTAACAAGCATAATAAATGATATAAGAAGTAAACATTAACAAGCATAATGAATGATGGATGTGTGCTTTCCTTGTTGTGGTTAACATTGATAATGGTACAATTTTCTTGAAAATATCGTGCTTAAAACTTTGGACATTAGGCATAATGAAAAAGGTGTTACTCCATGTATTTTAGCCTCAATGAACCGTATAGTCTCACAATCTATTTTTTTTGTTTTCTTTTATTTGGATGAACTTCCTAAGGATCAGAGAAGAGGGATTTCTAGAGATTCTTCCCCCTCTTTATTTTGATTAATAAGATCGCAAGTAGGCCCTGAATCGACTACAACAACTAGCTTTTAAGGTGACACTGACAGCCCATCTTCCACATCTCCTAATAATGGTTTATTTTCATTTCATTTTCGACTGGCATGCCCTTTGTATTCCGATCATCAATAGATGAAAATGTCATGATCATAAATAGATGAAAACGTCCTGATCATAAATAGATGAAAACCCAACAACCTCAGGAGTGACCACCAAGAACATGAATATCGTCACTCCTGCGAAATCTACCCAAGCTCTAGGAAAACAAAATACCAACCCCAATCGTACTGTAAAAAAAAAAAAAGAGTACCAGTAATAAGTGAGCCACACATATTACCAAAGACAAGTATGGGCATTTTGGATACCCATTATTAGTCTCTTCTTTCTCTTCCCAAATCAATTCCCCAACTACTACAACTACGAAAGGCCAACCAATTGCTTGAAATAGCCCCACCATCATCTAAAAGACTAGGTAGTAAGAAAAATCATACATATTCCACCAATAGCCCAACCCAAACAAGGCCACACAGGACTCATTGGCAATCCTACTAAATGTTAAAAAAATACCTAGATCAAGACAGTCACCGAGATGTCCTGCAAAAATAGATACCCATTGAATAAACATCCAAGAACACCGCGTCAATGTCTCCCATGATATCTCTTCCATTAGTTCCATTAGAGGAAGCCCATCCATCCTTCACGTTTGCTAGGCTATGATATTGGTTTCCCCCAATTTCGAGAAGGTTTGGATCATTCTTTGGCATAAGTTCTACATGAAGAATGTTAGTTTCTACCATTGACTCCTATTATCTAGTAACCCATGGGAAGTAAACAAGCAACTAGGATGTGAATACTTGAAATTTTTTGTTGATCTTGGTATGCATTATTTTCAGTGTGATAGTGTTGATAAGAGTTGTTTGGGACAACGACAAAGAGATGAATTAGGACAACAACAAAAATCAAGAATCCAAGGCCATTCCATTCACGAAATACTTGGATTAAAATTGAAACAAATTGGCAAATTTGAATTAATATTTGTTCCTAAATTTTATCTGGGAAGGTCAATGGGCCCTAAGTGTTAGAACCACGCTCTGATACCAAATGTAACACCCCTCTAGAAGATGCTACACAATTAATTATTCATTAAATACATACACAATAATGATTGTTTTAGCATAATTTCATTGATTTTCATTTACACAATTATTCTACATTTGCTCAATGATAATTATAAATAACATGATGAATTAAGTAATATGTTATCTCTAAGATTCAAAACTTAAAACGAAAGCATATAAAAATATATATCAATAAAAAAATACCACTTAAGAATAACTCCTCCTCGGTTTGTTGAAGCTCGTCAGTTGCAATGTAGTCCTGGGTGCTTACAAGCATTATTTTCCCAATTCTTTTTCCACTTGTCTAGAGTGAAACAACGGAATCCTCTCAGACAACTAGGATCCTATCCAACTTCCTAGTTCCAAGAAACCTTTCAGTTTCTTTTCCCTCCGTGCACGTGACTCCAAGAACAAAATAGAACATATGCTCTAATAAGACTCACAAGAATGATATCTTCCAAGAATTATCCAAATTCTCCACAAACTTCAACCTATCAACATGCTCCAACCTCTCCACCTCCCCTCCATTACCACCTCCTATCCCTATTTATCAATTTTCCATACCCCCTTCCCCAAGTCTCCTCAACCACCCTCATTATTACCCATCAACCTCCCATATCTATATTTTTGGGAAAAGTTAAAATAAAACTAAAATATAAATGAATCACAAAAAATAACAATAAATAAAATGCAGAGTTTTTCTTCTCATGCTAGCTTATAAATGCAACTTGACAATTTACCCCAAATGTACATGACAACCCACCATACTCATTTAATTCATCATACCAACCATCAATCAAATTCAAAGAAGATATTTAATGCTACTAGATATGTTGTATGCAATATAATTTACATACTCATTAAACCATTTAATTAAATAGTTAATAATTAATGCATTAATTAATTAATTATACTAGTGTACATGTGTAGGGTGTGTGTGTGTAGCTAGAGGACACAAATCCTACACATGTGCTAACGATAAACATGCAATGCCTCTAGTGCATAGTTCCTATATGATCACAATGAGACATGTAGGACAACAAATGCATCATTTAGTAATTATAATTAACAAAACTACAATAATTCATCAAGAATTAATCATCACACTTAGAATATCAAAACAGAAATCATAATGAGTGTTTTGGAACCAAGTGAGAAATCAAGAGTGGAATGACTAATCCCATAACATTTTTCTCAACTAACATCGAATCATTCTTCCTTCCTACCATACTTCCATCTTCCATCGTATCATTTCCTCTGCTTGACTAATTTGGAGCGTCAACTATATTGACCTAACTCTAGATAGAACCCATAAGTGGAAGTTTCATACATCTCAACCAAGCTTCCCCTGCAAGAAACTTTCAATCGATATCACACGTTTAGGGGAGCGTGACTTCACACAACTCTCCCACTACTCTAGGTTTCAGAGGGTAAACGGTGGGAAATACTTCCACCCATCCGTATAGAACTAGTGTCAACACCCTACATCAATCCATAATGTGCAACTATTGTTCTTAGATTCACATCATTAAACAACCACTCTAGGCAAGTTGTACGTCATGTCAAAACGACACTTACCACATATCATAGAAATATTTCGAATCATAAATTAGATAATAAGTGAAACTTATAGCATACTCTATCTTTTATATGTCTATAACATCCAAGTTACATCAACACTACAGTCATTTGGCTATCACGTAGCTCATCAACTTGTAGTTTAGTTCACCAATAACTCATATACATGCATATACACCACAATTTCATATAAGAATACATATATGTATTAATGTTTAAGAAATGTATGTTCACATGTTTAACCAACTCACATAATGATCAACATCATGAACATATAACAATGAAAATAATATCAGACAATATATAATTAGGTCCAGATGTACATATATCAAATATTTATCGCAATCTAACTGAGCCCAAACAAATGTTAATAATTGAATTACTAATATGAGTAAACAATAATGTTCTAACTTCCTAAAGCCAAGATATGGGGAATTACACATTTGGTATCAGAGCTTTATTTTCTGGTCCTGTTTTCCGATCCTGGTGAGGCTCTTATCAGAACCAGTTTAATCAAGATTTTGGCCATGCGGTAACTAGAGTTTCATTGTAAAAACCATTGCAAAATCACATATTGAAGCTAAGAAGCATGTATTATTATTTGAAACCATCACTCATTATGCAATCTTGCTAAATAATCACCATCTTTTCAAAAAATTCAAAGCACATAAGAAAAGTTTGATATAGTAATTCACACAACCTAAGAACAATATTGAGATACATTCAATTAGTTTTTGATATATATAGCCACCATTGTACAGAAATTGTTTCTATAACAAAAGAGGGCCACCATACTTAGTACGAAGATAAAATCGTCGTTGTACTATCATCCACATAGGTTCAAGTTGTCATTCAAGGATCAAAGGGTCGTGACTTGCTTGCTATTGAGCTCGACTAGTGGAGAGAAGCCTGACGGGTTGGTCAAACTGTGACATCATTTTACTATTACCTCATATATCATAATACCAAATAATAAAAGACATTTTAAGGTATACGTTGGCAAAAAAAATTGCAACCACTTCATATTGAGTCACAACTTTTTATTATGTTTAATGGCGAAAATCTATACTTGTGAGAATTTATATTCACATGTGATAAGTATGTATATATTATTAATATATACACAAATAGACAATTATAAAAAAAAAGAAAAAAAAAACCTACTATTATAATTGGAGGCTAACTACACTATTTTATATTTATCATAAATTATTAAAGTGTTTTAAAAGTGGAATTGTAACACTTCAAGAGCTGACCTAAGTGATCATGCTCCTCCACCGCAGGTTTAGACAAACGAGTCGAGATGGAGAGATCTTGGTTCGGTTCAAAGAGATGAAAGAATCTTTATATGGCGAAGTTAGTTTCTTTGGGTGTGCGTCATGCCAATGATGGCTTCACCAAGATTCCTTGTGATGGACGTTAAGGTGAGAGCTTGACCGAAGTTCTGGGCTAGGTGAGTGCTCCATGGAAGCTGGGCACCCCACCAAAATGAAAGATTGGTCGAAGTCATCAGTTGGGTGCTTCGAAAAGGAAGGCACCCAACCAATCGAACAAATGAATTACATTACTTGGAGAGATCAAATTCCTTAGGCACGCATCATGCCAAGGGGAGAAAACCAAGGGAAAACATTCATTGGATGCCAAGACAAAGGATTGGTCAACGAACGGACAAAAATGTCTTGGACACCCAAGAAACGAAGGAAACACGTCGACTGGGAAGAGTGTGTGCTTGGACAGGGGCGCTCGCCCTTTAGAAAGTCGGCTTGATTCGCTAAAGTGTAAAAACAACTGAAAATACATGTCACTCTGGGTGAAGGGGTACATCGGTTGGAAGTTGGGCACGCCTATAAGAACCAAGGGAGAGAGCCATTTGAGGAAGATAGAAAGTAATACACTTATTTCATAATATCAAATTGGGGAGTTCTTAGGTAGTGACTAAGAAGAGGGGGTGAGCTCCCCCTAAGGAGCCAAGTAGACCCTAGAGGGTAACTTGAGCTTCCTTGGGGAGGTTGCACCGAAGAGGTAGGGAGGGTGAGTTATTATAGAATAAATGAGTTGGTGGATGAATGATTTTTTTTAATGAAGGAGTGTCACAAGTCGCACCATTTCTGAGACAAGAGCAACATGTTTTTCAAAGACGAAGCATGAAGGAGTTTCATTCAGACTGAGGCAACGAAGGAAGGGCGCATGGTTTATCTTGACGAAGAAGAGTCTTTGTCTCGCTATTTTCGTGACAGGTTTCTCTATGTAATCTGAGTGAAATCTCCCCTTTGTAAAATTCCTTTATGTGGCACGAGTTGAGTTGAGCACTATTGTTTTGTATAAAGATTTGGGTGTTAGGCTGGTTTGGTCGCCCACTTGAACATTTCATTTTGTTACTATGTATGAAGGGTTCCTCTTTAATGTTGAAGCTAAGTATAATAAAACACAAACATAACTTAAGTAATAAACGAAACAATGAAGTTAGGCGAAGACCGAGTCAAGTAACTTGGAGTGGCCTTGTCACCAAGTGAACGACTGTGGTGTCACACAATGAATGGAACGTTGGATGTTTTTCGCCACTCAACTGGAGGTTCACCAAGACCTTGAAAGTTGGTATCAGAGTGAATTTTGGGTCATAAGGTAGATAAATGAGCACATTTTCCACTGTGCCAACTTTGTGTCATGCACTATCGAAGATAACAGTTGGGATAGTTGGGTTGCGAACGACAATTGTAGCTTTCAGACAAGGTGACTTGTTGAAGAGTCATGCAAATTGGTTAACAACAGGTGACTTAACGATTGGTGGATTTATGCATGGTGTCCTGGTGTGAAATCATTTCAAGGAATGAAGATAACAGCGGAGAAAATGGGTTCAGTTGAATGCATGGAGAACGTGACTTGACGAAGTTTTTCATATCGTTGACTTGATTTGAAGGCTTGATATGAATAGTCTGGACACACATTATTGAGACGAGTCTACATTGGGATTTTCTATGCATAGATGTTGGGTCCTATTGTTGCATACTTTCTATTGCAGTGGCAAATGGATGTGACAGATTGTTTCGTGGAGCTTGACACATTGGTGACAAAGGAAAACTGAGTTTTGGACAGTGACTTGGTTAGGGTGTGGTGACTTGGGTGCATCATAGTTTTTATTTAATAAAAAATCAAACTTTCCCTTGGTCCACAACAAGGAGGTTTTTTTTCAAAATCATACTTGGTGGTTTGGGACAAGTTGTAGACTTGTGCGAAAATTCTTGGGCGAACCTCACCAAGACATCTCTGCACTGGCCTTCACCAAAGTTGTTTGTTGAGCTATGTTTATGGGAAGATGAAGTTGAAGGGTGGCATACTTTGTGTGAAGTTGGAATATCTGCAGTGATACGAATTGAAAAATTATAGACCTGAGGACTTTGCTTTGGTGTGAAGACATCCAAGCAACAAACATAGAACGGTGGGAGGAAAATGAGATGGGAGAACGAGAAATTTTCAAGAGGAATTTGCATAAGGTGCTTTGTTGCATGAGTTCCTTAGGAACATTGGTTGGGTCATGAGGTGACTCAACCTTCACAACAGAGATCCAAATGATGAAGTTCCTTGACAGAGGCAATAAAATTCGTTCCAAGAGGTGAACACAGGTAGCAAGGAGTCTGTTAAAATTTCAGACCCCAACCCAGTTTCAGTCTCGCTGATTTTTCATCCAAAGTTAAATGCCAAACCCAGTTTTAGCATTGTTTCAGCATATGTTCCAGCACTGTTTCAGCATATGTTCCAGCACTGTTTCAACATATGTTTCAGCATTGTTTCAGCATATGTTCCAGTACTGTTTCAGCATATGTTTCAGCATTGTTTCAGCATATGTTCCAGCATTGTTTCAGCATATGTTTCAACATTGTTTCAGCATATGTTTCAGCATTGTTTTAGCATATGTTTCAACACAGCACATTAAATGAAGATTATGAAGTTTAAAGGAAGACTTCATTTTTGGGTAGCATCGCAGCATGACGGGGCAAGAGAGTTTTCCTTGGTGATTTTTGCATGGAGGAGTCAAGTTGCGGATGGGAGGAGATCAATTTGAAATGGAGGTGTGAATTGTGCAGGTGATCAGATGGTTGGATCGACCACCCAACTTATTTGACATGTGGACAAGTTAGTGTGCAGTGACATGGAAAAGGGGTTAGACTTCAAGAGAACGGTGATTCATTTGTGTAACACTTGGTTGTTGTGGAGGAACTTCTTGACGTAGTTGTGTAACACTTGGTTTTTGTGGATGAACTTCTTGACGTAGTTGGACAAAGACAATGAAAAGTGTGATCTTGCCTTGGTTCTTTTGGGTTGGACAGTATGGTGAACTCATGAAAAAAATTGATTATGTTAATTTGTGTCAGTTGCAATCACAAATTGAGCATGAAGTTGGACTAACTACCCAACTTGTTCAAAACATGGTTAGTTGCAACAAAGAATGGAGACATGACAAAATTAGTTGGAGTATGGGCACAAAAGTTCAACATGATTTTTCAACACTTAAACAATTTCAGTTTTGATTGAGGTTGAGACGAGAGTTGCAATCGTAACATAGTAGAGAACAAACATCATTGGTGATCACAACAGATGAAGTAATGTTGGGATTGTTGATATGGAAACCAATTGGAGTGGGGGAGGGTGTAACACCTCAGGAGTTGACCTAAGCACCCGCGCTCCTCCACCATATTTTTAGACAGACGAGTTGAGATGGAGAGCGCTCGATTCGATTCGAAAAGACAAAAGACTCTTTATATGGAAAAGTCAGGTTCTTTGGGTGCACGTTGTGCGAAATATGACTTCACCAAGATTTTTTTCAATGGACATTAAAGTGAGAGCTTGACCGAATTTGTGGGCTAGGTGAGCGCTCCATGGAAGTTGGGCACCCCACCGAAACAAAATGTTGGTTTAAGGCGTTGATTGGACGCTTCAGCAAGGAAGGTTCCCAACTAACCGAATGAACAAAGGACATGACTTGGAGAGCTCAGATGCATTGGGTGTGCAATATACCAAGGGGAGAAAACCAAAGGAAAACATGCATTGTATTCCTAGACAAAGGATTGGTTGATGAATGGAAAAGGTTGGCTTGGGCACCTAAGAAACAAAGGAAACATGTCGGTTTGTAAGAGTGTGTGCTTGGATAGGGGTGTGTTCCCTTTTCCAAGTCGGCCTGATTCGCTAAAGTGGACAAACGACTGAAAGGATGCGTCACTCCTGGTGAAGGGGAACCCCAATTGGAATTTGGGTGCGCTTATAAGAACTAAGGGAGAGAGTCATTTGAGGCAGAAGAAAATAAATACACTTATTTCATAATCGTAGATTGGGGATTTCTAAGGTAGGGACTAAGTAGAGGGGGTGAGCTCCCCCAAAGGATCCAAGTAGACCTTGGAGGGTAACTTGAGTTGCCTTGGGTAGGCTGCACCAAAGAGGTAGCAAAGGCAAGATATTTTTTAAGAAAGGAGTTGGTGGATGTATGAACTTTTGTGATGAAGGAGGAGTGTCATAGGTCTAACCATTTATGAGACAAGAGAAGTAGGATTTTTAGAGATGAAGCATGAATGAGTTTCATTCAGACTGAGGAAACGAAGGAAGGACGTTGTCACATACCCACTATGCAAATCAAACTTTTTTGTTGATTTCTCAACAATCAGAACCCCCGAAGTCCTACGGGGCTTAGCACAGGCTAGCTCTTTCCTTTTTCCACCTCCATATGACTGTAGTTCACGACTATGGGTCGAATCAGCACGACATCTTTTCGCACTTAGCGGCTCAGTGCTACCGGAACGTCGAGTCGCTCAACTCTGCAAACCCCGAAGCTTGAAACAGTGAATCGTCGAACCCTGATGGGGCTAGCGAGGGGCAAGTTTCTCTCTTGGGGTCTTGTCTACGTGACCCTATACGGTGTCCATGCGCTTAAGCCAGCCAAGAGCTTATCGGCTTTTCGCGATTCGGGGAATCGTGATACACGACTTCTATCTTTCCCCATTCAAATCCTCGAAACTTCTGAGGTCTCTAAAGTTTCCCTCCAAAGGGAGATCGACGGCCGTAATCCACCCCTGATCCAACGGTATGGATCCTTTCGGGGTTTTGATACTCAGGAGTTCGAGGTGCAATGACTCCAAGACTCTTCGTCATTCAAATCTTCGAATTCCGATATGGGAAGTGATGCAGTCGTGCTCCCAAGCACGTCCGCTCACAGGATCATTCAATCAGTTCATGAGCCAAAGCGGCTCATTGGATTCCCTACTGGAATCTCTGTCAAAACCCAATCCACAGGTCCTTCTTTCCCTGTCATGGCCTTTGCATACGACCGCTACTCTTTCCACAACGGGAAATGCATATACTTTTGGGTTTCGAGGTTTCGTGATCCCTGATGTTAAGAGTTCCCTGTTCTCTTGAATCCCCGATCTCCGATGAGCCAATTCATCGATATGGTCCCTTACGTGTTAGCCCTCCTAGATAAACTCCTGACCCACGTGACCACTATCTCCCAAGACCGCAACCTTATCTCCTGTCGGCTTTTCGGACTTTCCAATGTCGAAATGTAATCGTCCTCAGGATTCGCGATCCACTGAATCCCGATATGTCGATATGATGACAGCTGGTCCTACAATGGATGCTTTTCACTTGGTCGGGATTCTGGACTTCGCAATTCCGAAGTGTATGGACCTCTTGCCCATGGGATTCCTGATTTCCCGATGGATAACTTTCCTTTCAGGACTTTCCCCGAATGTTCCAATTGTTGCCACGCATCCTCCCAAGATGGACGGTCCTGATCGCATCTCGCGATTTCGGAGTTTCCGCTGCTGAAATACTCCGGCATCTTGCCCCTTCGATCTCCGAAATGTCAACGGGCTTCCGATCTTTCCCACGTGTCCTCCTATGATGGACAGCTCATATTGATTCCGGCAATTTCACTATGAAAATTTCTGACCTCATGTCATCGTGACTCCCGATTTCACGAATGTCGACATCCCGATGGCCACGCCTCTCGTCAGGACTTTCAACCTCCTGTTCACGAGGGCTTAACCCTCATGCATCTCTTAATAGATCCAACAGCTGTCAGTTTGTTATAGCTAAGATCTAACGGCTCAGATCTGTCCCACGTCGCGCACTCTCCCACTACTTCGTGGACGTGAAAAATTCAATGGTCCAGATGTTCTCCTGGACCTTGGGGGTCTACGATCTCGATTTCCTCGCTATTCACGAAGATAGAGGAAAAAGGGGCAAGGTATGCAACGCCCTTGTTTTCTTTCGTCAATCTAACGGTTGTGAATGACCATGGATCTTCCGACGGGATCTCGTCCGTCGACCGATACTTATACCTACGCTGCTACTTCGGGATTTTAAGAGGGTCATTCCTCCTCGTACAGGGTTGTTAAGACTTGCACATTCAAGTCCTTTTTCCAGGTTCTTTGTAAACCTTTCCAAGGAGGGAATCTCTGTGAAGAGATCTATTCCGGGGCATTCCGAGAGACAGATAAGGGAAACAAATTCCCAAGAATGGACTAGAATTCTAACTTGGTTCAACTTATGCATACTTAAATTCCTTTATCAACATAAGCCATGCGTGGTTTTTCTGTTATAAGCATATACAACTACTAGTACTAATCAAAATACCACATAGACATTCTTATAATGAAAACATTCACAATTTCACATTTTATGAGCATAATTATCAGAATACATATATTTCAAGGAGCCAGAGGCAAAACACTTATCAGAAATAACACCAGAAGTGAGTGCAACTGCTGAGAGGGGTGCTCGTTTCCACCCAACCGTAGGCTTAGCGACTCCCAAC
>ML777783.1:20967-37294 GCA_009831015.1 Picea engelmannii
GGACAAGTCACATCAAAACATAGATTACATAAGGGAAATGCCTTACAGTCTAACAATATGTCAAAACATAGATTACATAAGGGAAATTCCTTACAGCGTAACAATATGATAATATGAAGCAAAATCATCCCGAACAGGTCACATCATGACATAGATTACATAATGGAAATGCCTTACATGAAGAAAAATAATCCTTGAACTTATCGCAAGATAAACTACAAGACTGCAATACGAGATTCTCATAAGCACAAAATTAGCGGATAGATTCTAAACCTCATCACCACCGTATAAAATGAAAATTACAGTCCATATACAATGAGAGACTGGGACTCAAATGTTCATATCAATTGATATATATTGCTTCTGCAATACTCAATGAAAACTGGATAGTCATCATACACCTCTTTCCAAATAGCATTGATACGACTCATCTTCAAGTAGTTGTGCCATATTATGGTTCTAACAAATTCTTCAGGAACTCCAAAATAATATAATCATTTCCGTGGCCTTGTCCATGTATTCTTCATAATTATATTCTTCTTTGAAATTCATGGCCTCTCTTCTATTTCCCTTTTGAATATGCTCAATACTTCGGCTGTGATTTCATGGTGGACGACTCTACCTCGTATTTCAAAAGGAGTACTAAAACGCTCTTCCCATAATCCTAATTCCAGAGCTTCCTAGAACTATTTGATTTTCGAAGAGCTGGTCAAACCCCTTGTGCGATTTCAGATTTGGAGGTTCTCCATATGTGTCCTTCACAAAGGAACGTCGTGTTATCTACTTTAGGAGATCTAGACCCGTGTGGCTCGAAGGATATTAAGTTTGACGTCATGAATGTTAAGCCTCACTTGAGTTACCATGTGTCCCTTCAAATACATGTGGAGTACACGAAATATACCATCAAATGAACTATAATTGATGAAGGTGCAACAATGTGCATGATGTCCCTAACCTATTGGAAAACCATTGGCTCTCTGACTCTATCCCAATCTATGACTATGTTGACCGCTTTTGATGGACATTCCTTTTGACCCCACATAATTCTTCTCTCTTTTTCGCTCCAGTTAGGTGGAAAGACAATGGAGGTTGATTTTGAAGTGGTTGATGCACCTCTTGACTATAATTTATTACTAGGGAATAATTGGACTTATGCCATGACCACAATCGTGTCGTCTATTTTCCACACTTTATGTTTTCCCCACGAAGGGAAAATAGTGATGATTGATCAATTTTTATTTGTGCATGCTAGTCCTAATGCATCAATTGGACCTTTGATCCCAGTGATAGACAATTATCGACAATAAATCGAGGATGTTGGTGTTGGAATGTATTCCTCTTTCATGGGTAGCTTTGATTTTGTGGAACCAATCCACCACATTCACGCCATTACCATCAAGTCTTCGTCGTCGATGAGGTCCGTTCCTTTTCGTACTTTGTATTTAAACGATCCTTGGACCCTACCTTCCCTGACCATGTCCTGTGAAGGTCAGTCACACATTGGGATGGAAATGCCATTGTCAGTGATAGAGGTTGTGTATCAAGCTATTCTTAACACTATTGTTGACCCAGATCCTTTCTCCTCGTACACAGACGAGGAGGATCCTGTTCTAGAGCCCATATGGGCTACCCAATCGTCTTGTTCGCATGATTTCCTTAATGATAATTTACCTTCGGATGAATCCATCTTAGAGTCCATGTATGGTCATGATAGGCCTTGGGACAATATGCATCATCACTCCTATTTCCTCCTAGAACTTGTTAGGATCGAACAAGAGGACTTTATATCTACCTTGAGTGACATGGTCGGTCACGCTATGGTTGCACTAGATACGCATGTTATTTATGTCGAAGGAAACATGGATACTATTTATCCTACCATCACGATCCACATCTATCAAATTCCTAGCAAAATTGAGAACATATATATCGATGAAGATTGTTCGCCTGAAGAAATTCATATCTACATCGATCTCTTCAAATAATTTTTTGACGTATTCTCTTGGTCATACGAGGAGATGCCAGGGATCGACCCTATCATTGTTAAAAATGAGATCAATACTTATCCAGATGGTAGACCTGTTTGAAAACATCTTAGAGTTGTTAATCCTAGGAAGGCCCCTTCTATTAAGGCATAGGTAGAGAAGCTACTTAAAGATATTTTCATCTACCTAGTTCCCTTGACTAAATGGGTATCCAACCCCATTCCCATGAATAAGAAACAAGGAACCATCCATGTATGTATGGATTTCAGAGACTTGAACAAGGATTGTCCTAAAGACAACTTCCTGAATCCTTTCAATGAATAAATTCTTGATGAGTGTGCAGGAAGCGAAGTTTTTTCTTTTATGGATAGATTTTCAGGATATAATCATATTCAAATAGAACTCAAGGATCAACACGATACAATGTTTATTTTTCCTTCGGGTATTTTTTCATACCAGAAAATGTGTTTCGGCCTTAAAAACACTAGAGTGACCTTCCAACGCGCTATGACCTTTTCTTTTCACGATCTCAAAAATATTTTCAAATCTTATCTCGATGATCTCGCTGCTCACTCTCACAAGAGAGTTGACCATTCCACTCACCTTCGACTAGTATTTGATAGATGTCGTTAATATTGCATCCATTTGAACACTCACAAGTGTATATTTTGTGTTATTTATGTTCATCTTTTAGTATTATTAGTCCATGAGCATGGGATCATGGTGGATCCTATGAAGGTTGAGGAAATACTTTGATTGGCTCCCCCGTGCAACATTCAACAACTTCATGGTTTATAGGGGAAGGCTAACTTATTGCATCGGTTCATAGTGAACTATGCCAATTTAAATAAGTGTTTCATGCATATTTTGAATAAGGACACTTTGTTTGTACGGGATGAGAGAGCCTAGGAATCCTTCGATGCCCTTAATAAATCCTTAGTATTGATGCCTCTATTGAATCCTCCAGACTACAATAGCGAATTGTTTATTTATATCGCCACATTCTATGGGACGGTTGGTATGGTTCTCGTTCAAGAGGATGATGAGCTCCATGAGCACATTTTCTACTATCTTAGTCGAAACTTATTCAGTCCTGAACTTAAATACTCTCACGTTGAAAAACTACCCTTGATTGTCGGACATGCGATTCAAAGATCATGTCATTATAAATTACTTTGCAAAACTACCGTAGTTGCTTATATCAATCCATTTCAATACGTCCTTACTAGGCGTATCATAGGGGAAAATACAATAAGTGGATTGTTATTTTGCAAGAATTTGATCTCGATTTTTCTTCTGTGAAGTCTAAGAAATCGCTAGTTTTTTCTGAGTTGATATTAGACTTCCCTCGACTAGAGGAGGAATTTATTCATGATGATTCATTCGCAGATGAACATATCTTCCTTATCTCATCTTTGGACCCCTGGTATGGAGACATTCTAATTTATCTTCAAACCTTGAATCTATCCCAACATTTGTCGAGAGACGATCGATGACGTATATGTCATCAAGCAAAAAACTACATTATCATCGACGACACTTTGCATCGTCGAGGCGTGGATAAAATTTTGCGTATTTGCTTGACTAAAAAAGAAGCTTTTTTGGTTCTCAATGAATTTCATAGTGGGGCTTGTGGTGATCATCTATCTGGGCTTGCGACAACCCAAAACAAATTGAGAGATGGTTATTTTTGGCCATCAATTTTTAAAGATTGTGTTGAAGTGGTCAAAAAATGTCACCCTTGCTAGGTGTTCACTCGGAAAATGCGCTCGCATTAAACCCCTCTTTACCAAGTAATCATCGCCAGTCCCTTCACCATGTAGGGATATATTTTGTGGACTATAACCCATCTTTGGTTGGAGGGAATAAACATATTATCGTAGTCATTGATTACTTCAGTAAATGGGCAGAGGCCATGCCTACCATTAAATCCGATGGTAAGATGGTAGCATTATTCATATTCAACCAATTTATATGTCGGTTCAAAATCCCAAAGGAGATTGTCATTGATCATGACAGTCACTTTCAGAATGAAATGATAAAGGAGTTAGCATCAAAACTCAGGTTTAATCATGGTCATTCTTCCCCTTATTATCCCTAGGAAAATGGGCAAGTAGAGGTTGTGAATAAATCTCTCAAGATCATCTTGAAAAAAAATGTGAGCCAGAGTAAATCTGACTGGCATCTAATTATTTATCCTATGCTTTGGGCATATCGAACCTTGGTAAATGCTTCCACCAGTTTTTCTCCTTTTCAGTTAGTAAATGGTGTGGAGTTGATCCTTACGATTGAATGTGAAATACCTTCCCTCAAACTAGAGATTGAGCTCCTACCTAACACATCCAATCTTGAAGAACACCTAGAGCGTGTAGATGAGGAGCATCAATATGCCTCTATGGCTATTGATGAAAATAAACAACGTGTTAGGTTTTGTATGATAGGTCTGGATGTCCTTGGCAGTACACTAAGGGTGACTTGGTTCTCCTATATTACCAAGCCAAAGAACTATTGGGGGAAGGCAAGTTCAACCCCATGTGGCACGATCCTTATATCATGTGATGTGTTTTAGAGAAAGGAGCCTATGAGTTGGAATATTATGAAGGGAATATGTTGGATGAGCCCATCAATGGGCTCTACCTTAAAATATATTATGGTTAATCCCTCAAGATTGGGTGTGACTCTTTGTATGCTAGTGTATCGTAAAGTGTATATACATCTTTTCCCTTGTGTCATTGACTTTCTTATCAAGTTTTCACTTGGTTGGCATATGGCCACAGAGTCTTCAATTTACTTAGGATCTATAGACGGTTCCAGTCACCATATACGAACATGGCTTCCACCACTTGGGTCATTTACTCACCTGAGGTTCAATTGGTGTCTTCAGGTGGCGTTCCTCTGCAGCCATAAATGAATATTGTGGATGAGTATATAGTGTCGTTATATATCTTTTACATGACTCCATTTCAAATGATGTTTTTTATTTAGAGGTTCTCCTAGAATCCCATTTAGTTTTATGGCATTTAAATGAAAGTTACCGTTTGTGATACCCTACTCTACTCCGACGATTCCTATGGGTACAAATTTTGGAACAATACTTTGATTTTCTTACTTATAATCATATACCTATAAGTTCTAATTATGTATCCAATGAATATGCTTATTATGTTTTAGATTGAAATTTTTTTCATAATTAAAGTAAATAAAACACATCCATGCATGTACATATTGTAACATATATAAGTAAAGCTGAATTTTTTTATATTTCATCTTTTCCAAAAATATGATGTCATAATACAAAATGGGGTTCACACCCTCAAAATACATATATGGACGGTAGATATATGACCATGGAATCTATGCCTATGGTGCTAGATGCATATCATGATATCACAATATGATGTTCATGAGATGCCAGAAGATTCACACCCACGCACAGGGCACACCCACCACCTGTCACTGCATAGCCTCTGGCAGATCCTCCATCTAAACCACAGGAATCATTTGTGTGAAAAGAGATAGGTTCCCTTACACATTTTGAAGCACTTTGTTCACATATCCTTTCACATGCTCATCTCCACGACTCCTTCATCAACATTGTGGGAATCCATCTAGTTGTCTCAAACCTACATCTTCATGACAAACCATTTTTTAATACTTGATACCATACAAAAATATTTTTTTTTTTATTCTTTTTGAAAAAAACAAAAAAATAAATATATAAAAACGTTTCTTACCAATATCACCATACGTGGATCTTGGTGCCAAAGGCATATATGGATCCCCTCTGTAATCAATCCTAGCATAAGGGTAGTTGTCAATGGATATGACCTATCGATGGCACCGGAAAAATAACTCGTCATTGTAGGCGGTTTCCACCCTACCACCTCCTAGCCACCTCATCACATCGATCCACCATGACATGGATAAATCATGCGGTCTGTTCGCGTTCGAATGGTCACCGGGTGAGAAAAAATAGGAATGCTAGCATGCCCTGTTGGGCTTGGCAAGGCAGAACAGGATGCTGTGGAGCAAAAGGGTTAACAGAAACAGAAACAAACTATAATCTAACTACGAACTGAAAGCAAATAACATTACAAAAATAGACAAGGAACATTAAACATCAGAAACAGGTGTTAAACATCGAACACAAGTGTCATCAAAGTTTTCAAGCAGGTACTTTATTGAAACCAGAGCGCTCGCAGAAGAGAGGGACCAAGGGTTCCTTCTCCCTTCAGTGGAAGGCTCTTCGGGGCCCTCAACACAATGCTTTCCTTACAACTGAATAGAAATGAACTAAGTGATGAAAGAAATCTGGGTTACACTACTGATGAATTTTTTGTCAAAGACTGAGCTCTGAATCATCTGGACAGCGTAACGATGCTTCGAATTCCCTGTTGAAACAATGAGTCCTCACAGCCTTTTATAGCAGTTTCAAGGGTGGTTCTATAAGCTTCTCCAGGTGTGAATAGGGGCTCATTAGGGTTCACTTAGGTCATTTAATCCGCCGTTTTTGCAGAGCCGACTCTGATTTGAGGGTCAAATCACCTTGGGGGGTGGTCTGTAGGCGGTCAAGAGGCCGACCTATGCAATTAATGCACCGTATTAGCAGATGCACGGCTTTTTGTGTGGACAGTCGCGCGTCGGGTGCGCATGCGCGCATAACACGTTTTTGTCCCGTGCATGTGCGCGCGCATCAAGATGATGTAAAACACCCTTCAATTTTTGGTTACTTTGTATAATTTTTTCCCTTCTTGAGTGTTTTGAAATTAATTCAGTGCCATGAGTGACTTCATTGTTGTTTTGCTGATGCTGAGTTCTTTTCGCCATGTGCAGATGAAATTTCAGTGATAACAGATGCCCCCTGATGGATGAGGTTAGGAGCATACGTATAGCCGAAATCCATCAATGTTTCTTCTACTGAGAATGTTGTTGTAAGGGAAAGCAAGAGTGGGACCTTTCGGAGCGAGCCGTTGGAGAGAGGAGGAACCGGTAGCTCGACCTTCTGAGAGACGTGCAGAGAGAAAAAAATATACAATTTTTTACAAACGAGGCGGGCATGCCCCATGCTCGTGTGATGTAACTCTGACAAAAGATGACGGGAGTGTTGGTGTAGACAACTGCAGCGCCCTCGGGGGCGGAAATGATAAAGGAAGAAGACAATTCTGCAAATGAACATACCCTGAACAACAGGCAGTGGTCGCTGTAATAAGCAGCGATGATAATGTGGGCATTGATGGCCCTACCATGTTCAGAGGTCTTCGACAAATGACAAAAATAACTGCAACAGTTGCAAAGTAATACCCACCATAACATGAGAAAGTGTTGGCGTCGAATGTTATGGGGGCCAACGACAGCAGGGAGCAATGGTGTTTCACCCTGTGCCATCCGAGATCTCTCATTAAAATAGAGAATGAGAATCAAGATACTGTCGCCCTTCTGGAAAAGTGTGTTGATGTCGACAAAAAGGGGGACGCGACTCCCAGAAGAAAAAAGGTGCTCTATGGAATCTACTGAAGTGAGGAGGTGGCAGAGGTACATGGACAAAATCAAGAAGTGGGATGACTCAAGACTTCCCTTGGCTGGAGGATGTATGAGGAAAACAGTGGCCACAACCGTGTAACGAGGTCGAGTGTCAGGGGGACGACAGGACTGGTGCTAAGTTGTGCCAGAGGTGGGACAAGGTGAACAAATTCAGAGGATAGAGGTAACTGACCTGTGGGGTACTCTGAAGATATGGACGATGCCGACAAGGGTAAATGAGAAGTAATGCTCCAACCAAGGGTGACATGGGTTGTGTGTCTCCAAAAGAGAGCAGGTCACCAAAGGTGACGACAAAGAATGTAATGACTGAAAATAAAAGTGTTTGTACAATAAACAATAAATAATAAATAATGTTGGGGAGAAATGTACAAATACAGAAACGGGTTCCCCAGTGTGAAATGCGTGCCCCAGATAGGGCAGAATTGTCATGAGAAACTGATGAAGGGTAGGGGCCCCATTGGCGAGTTTCTGTATGAGGTAGGTGAAATGAAGATAGGTTCACAGATGGGCAAACTGATGGTGGATGAAATGGTGGGTTCATGATCCTGCGGAGGTGCAGGTAAAAAAGAACATAACCATAAAGCGATGATTTGGGAGTCCCTATGGGAATATAGAAAAATGAGGAGATGAAGTATGTGGTTGATTCACAACATGATGTAAGACTACCAGGACTCCCATCCCTAAAGGGTAATGAAGAACGGCATGAGTGTCAAAAGTGCAAAAAGGTGCTATGAATGGGACAACTCATGTGGGTGAGAATGCTACCAGGTTGTAGTACCGCAGATGCAAATGGAGGTTTGGGTACTGCAGAGCCAGGAATGAGGATCCTAAAGGTTAATATCAGAGGGTGTGACTGGAAATGTAAGTGCAATTCAATGGGATAGACTACATGCCAGTGCTGAATATATACCTGAAGGGATGATGTCGATGACCGATGAGAAAGTACCTGCACACATAACAACCAAATACCCAAAGTGAACAATATCTGAAGAGTATCAAAGTTATGAGAATGTATTAGATAAATGTGACAATGTGCGTGCATACCTAGCCATGATGTGGAAAAAAGGTGCCCCGGGGGCTTATGGTGAAAAGTGGCCTAGGGACGGTCATGATGTAGGCGGCGGGATGCTAATCCCGTGGCTGAAGACGGTTCGAAAAATGGACGTCGTGGGCTCCCGGAATGGTGAGGGGAAGTTTGGCAAAAACCCTATATATAGCTGTAGGGCCCACATTGCCACCTCATTTGTACCTACTGCTACAGTGAGTTCCAGAGAAGATCCAGAGGAGATTGAGCAATTCTGAGAGCATCAGGCATCCGTTTCCCGGCGTGCGAGATTCAGGTTAGTGGTCTGAACATCCTGCATAGCTATAGGTTTCTAATTTTTGGGTAGGGTGGGTACGGGAGGTCATACGGGAGTTCTAGGTGGTTTTTGGGTAGAGGGTGGGCCCCAATGCACGGGTGACTCGGTGGAAGGCGCGCATGAGTGCGCGCCTGTACACTGAAAAAGCGCGCGTGAGGGCGTGCCTGTGGGGTACACAGGCGCGCATGAGTGCGCGCCCGTAGGTTGAACAGGCGCTCTCTAGAATGCGCCTGTGGGGATGACAGGCGCGCTCTAGCGCGCGCCTATATGGTGAACAGGCGCGCATGTGTGCGCGCCTGTGGGGGTAAAAACCGCGCCTTGGAGGCAAGGTTTCATGGTGAAAAAATAGCTCTTTTTGATGTTTTGGATAATTGCCTAATCTAATATAGGACTCTGGGTTGTGTGCAGGCGGCGATCAGTGAGCATGGATGTGCGATGGCGCGAGTGGGACTGGGAGCCGTTGCGAGAGGAGGTGGTCGAGTCGAGGCCGACAGTGCGGGCATCTTTAGCAGCCAGTGGGTTGCTAAAGTTTTTTGAGTGCCCTCTGATACGGGCCCAGGAGTATTTGCTCCAGTTTCTGATAGAGATGTAGAGCCCTGAGCAGCACTGCTTCCTCGTGCGAGGAGAGCAGGTCGCCTTCACTGTGGTGGAGGACATCTACTTTTTGACCTGGCTCCCCTTTCGGGGAACACCGTTGCCGGCAGTGCCTGTGCTGCCGAGGGACACTGATCTGGCGGAGGTCGCCGAGCGATACTGCTCAGGCAAGCACTATATGACTAGGTCATCAGTGCGTATTAGTGCGATAGATGTTCTGTTGCATCGTTGCATAGCAGCGATGATAGTGCGGGTGTACGGGACCTGAGCGCCCCACCAGATCAGTGGTGGTGAGTTGATACTGATGGAGAGGGTGGTGGTGGGCCGGGAGTGGTTCTCTTGGGGTCTCACTCTTCACGCGCAGATGGTTGCGCAGCTGGACCGTTGTCGGTCCACAAGCAGGGGGGAGTTCGCTTTTGGCTCCATCCTGGTGTCCTTTTTCTTGGAGAGGGTGCCGATGTTGCAGCCGAGGGTGGTGCTGGAGGTACCAGCGGTACGAGAGACGCGCATGAGGCGGTGGTCCCAGATTTTGGTTCGCCACGGCGGTGGCGAAGGTGGGCACTACTTCACTGAGGAGGCAGCTCTGATATGGCGGTAGACGCCGCAGTTTATACTCCAGTTCCCCTATGATGGGGTGGACTTCCGGGGGGACCGAGATATGGTACTGCCTCCAGGGGAGGTTTTTGACCACAGATGTACGTTGTGTATTTATATGTTGTGCTTGATTTTGTGATTTTGATATACCAGTGCATATGTTTGATGTATAGATACTGATACCATCTGTTGTTGTTTGTTTGGTGCATGTGCAGATTTGGCACCTCGCGGGCGTGAGGTGGAGGTGTTCAGAGCGCCCGCGCAGCGAGAGCAGGAGAGACCGCCGCGTGCAGGGAGGCAGTCGAGGAATGAGGCTGCTGAGGGACCAGCAGGGCCTGAGAGACCAGCGCAGAGGTGCCGTTTTGATGACCCTGGTGTGGGGCCATCTAATGCTCCTCCGGCGGCAGCCGGAGATGATGATGATCTAGTCCGTCGATTTGAGACGGTTTTTCGAGACGTGCCTGAGGGCATGTGGACCCGTATCCAGGACGAGGAGTTCCTGGAGCAGTGCATCGGGTTACCGCCACCATGGCAGTCGATCATGCGGTGAGCAGCTGTGCTTGCTGCGATGACGAGTGGATGCCTGCCGCCGGGGCAGGGTGGTCCTGCGGATGTTCCACCACCACCGCCTGGGGCAGGTGGGGGTGGGCCACCACTGCCTCCTGAGGGAGGGGCAACTGGGGGTTCCCTAGAGGCCCCCTGATTGTATGGGCCATTTTTGTACCTTTTTGATAGGCTGGTGAGCTGATTTTTTGTACCGAGATGCGGCACGGGCCGGTGGGCCGATATATTTTTTGTATGTAAACATTCGGATGGCCGGGGAGACCTTGATATATATATGAGTATACATATTTTTTGGATCCAAAATGTGTTGTACATGTGTTTTTGTTTTGATGATGATGATGTCTATGTTTCCTATATGCTGTGACAGGATGTATGAAATGCTTATGTCTGTGTATTTTTATGTGATATATGCCAATCTAGCACCATGTTAGCTATTTCATCTGTTGTTTGATTTAATTCTCTTGGAATATGTGTAAATGTAATGGAATCAAAATGTCGAGATAACAGTCTAACCTGCAGGTATTTGCGACAAAGGCACGGATCGTGTACACGGTAAACATTGTTGAGCTGAAGGACGACTAGCTGAGAGTCGAGGAAGACGCTAAGGTGACGAATATGATGATGCTGGGCGTCGGTCAAGAGGCCAATGACAACAGTGTATTCAACTTGGTTATTGGTTGTTGGTCCCAAACATATGCCGCTTGAATGTAGCATTTCATGTGAAGGGGTGTAAAGAGCCCAAGCAGCCGAAGCGAGATTTTGTGTCCAACGGCTGGCGTCGTTGGCATAACCAATGTGATAAGCTGGTGGAGGAGTCATCTATCAATAGCATAGAGGATAGTTTAGACGAGAGGGTAGGGAAAAAATATTAAAAACACTAAACAAGAAAAAAGTAACCTGACTACTTCTAAGCATAAAATTTCTTGAGGTATAACCCATTGACGGGTTCTTTGAGTGTGAGGCCTTCGGGGGAGGCCAGGATGTATGCGCCTTTGGTGAGGCAATGTTGGATGATGTAAGGGCCATGCCAAAGTGATTCGAATTTGCTGTGGCCAAAGGTATCATGAGCGATATCGTAGGCGAGAACAAGGTCGCCTTCGCGAAATGAGCGAAGGTTGACATGGCGGTCAAAGGTAGCTTTGGATCATTTTTTAGCTGCCTCATTGTTCTGTAATGAGGATCGACGATCCTCATCCAGAGACTCCAAGTTTAGCAAGCGCTGCTCCATTGGAGCAGTGTCAGGTAAAATCTCGATTGCGGTGCGAAGGGTGGGAATTTTGCACTCAATGGGAAGAGTTGCCTCGATCCCATGGACTAAATGAAAAGGCGTGAATCCTGTGGCGGTCTTCACTACCGTGCGATAAGACCATAGCGTGGAGAATAACATATGATGCCATTTGGTTTTATGTTTATTAACCATGCGTTGCAACATGGTCTTGAGGACTTTGTTCACTGCCTCGACCTGTCCGTTTGACTGAGGATAGTATGGTGAGACAAAATCGTGGGAGAATCCTAACCGAGATGAGAGTTCTACAAAGATCTCATTCTCAAAATGTTTCCCATGATCGGAAACTAGTTGGAGTGGTACTCCGAACCGGGATATGACGTGGTTAAAGAAAAAACACGCTGCAGTGTCAGCGGTGTTGTTGAAAGTGGGCATGGCTTCAGCCCATTTGGTAAAGTAATCGACAGCAACAACAATGTATTTGTGACCATTGCTAGAGGGGGGATTACAAGTCATAAAGTCAATGCCCCATTTACAAAAGGGGCCGGCTGTGATGACTGGATGAAGAAGAGCGGGGGGAGCCCGGGATTTGTTGGCATAGAGCTGACATTGCTCACATCATTTCACGGCATGAATGCAATCATGAAACAAGGTAGGCCAAAAGTAACCGGCCCGGATAATATTTTGCGCGGTGGAGATACCGGAAAGATGGCCCCCACATGCACCGTTGTGGCAGTCGTTTAAAACTTTGTTAGCCTCGTCAATAGTCAGGCAGCGACGAAGAATTGTGTCGACGCCGTGCCGATACAGGATGTCACCGATGAGGAGATAGCGGGGGGCCTGATGGAGAATGCGCCGATGATCATCTCATGATAGGTGATTATCGAACTTTTGCATTCGTAGGTAGACGAGGAGGTCGCCATACCAAGGATCATCAGAAGCAATGTAAAAGAGATGTTCGTCCGGAAAGTCAGTATTGATGGGGGCACTAGGTGTGTCAGAAGGAAGGGTCGTGACAAGTTCAGCGAGAATGAGGGCCTTCTTACTCTTTGGTGTTGAGAACTCGAGGTCGTACTCCTGAAGGATAACGATCCATCGAGCGAATTTTCCGTGAACTTGGTGATGGCTGAGCAAATATTGCATTGGGTTGGAATCTGCGATGACCTTGGTGGTGCGGAGCAGGATATAATGGCGCAGTTTCTGGACCGCGAGGACAACTGCTAGAGCATGTTTCTCTTCATGTTTGTACTTCAGGGGTGGACCTGAGAGGTTCTTACTGACGTAGTAAATGATGTGTTCACGATTGTCATCTCCGAGTTGGACGAGGACACCGGCTACTGAGACAGCTGATGCTGATACGTAGAGGATGTAGTCGCGACTGTAATCTAGTGCACTAATCAAAGGTGCATTGGAAAGTGCGGTTTTAAGATCGTCAAACGATTGTTGGGCATAGTCGTCCCAATAAAAAGGGATGTCGTGACGTAGTAAGCGAAGGAAACCATGTGCGCGTATAGCGTAATCAGGAACAAAGCGTCTGAGGAAGTTATCTTTTCCCTGTAGACTCTGAAGTTGTCGTATATTCCGAGGAGCTGGAATTTCGGTGATGGATTTGACTTTGAGGGGGTCCACGGTGATACCGCTTTGTGAGACGATAAAACCAAGGAGGAACCCTGCGGTGACACAAAACACACACTTGAGGGGATTCAAGCGGATGTTGTACTGGCGGCATCGTTGAAAGATGATTCGTAAATCATCGAGATGCTGGGTGCGTTTCTTAGATTGAGTTGTGAGGTCGTCTAAGTAGGCGAGGATGATTTCAGCCAGATCATGAAATATGTATGTCATTGCCCGCTGTAAAGTTGCGCCGACATTATTTAAGCCAAAAGGCATGACACGATATGCGAAAGTACCCCATGGGGTAATGAATGCAGTTTTATACTGATCGGCTGGGTGGATTTGAATTTGGTTATAGCCATAGAATCTGTCCATGAAGGAGAGAGCCTCGTGGCCGGCACAGTCATCGATAACCTGATCGATGAAGGGCATTGGAAAGTTGTCTTTGGGACATGCGTTATTGAGATCGCGAAAGTTTGTGCAGACACAGATAGTGCCCTGTTTCTTGTCGACGGGTACAGGTTGGAAACCCAGGAGGTGTAAGAAATGGGGTAAATAAACCCGGCTGTACGTAATTTGTCAATTTCGGCTTTGATAGCCGCGGCTTTGGATGGGTGTAGCGGTCGTTGTTTCTGGCGAACGAGGGTGATGTCCGGCCAAGTGTCGATGCGATGCTCGACGATAGATGGATCGAGCCCAGGCATCTCTGTGTATGACCAAGCGAAGATATCTCTGTATTCTTGGAAGAGGGCTTTGTATGCAGCAATTTCCGGGGGAGTGCAAGCATCTCCAATGATGATTTCTTCGACAACACCACTTTTGATGGAAATGTCGATTTTGATGGTGGGGGAAATGTTGGCCATATTACCTTCTTCAAACGCATCAGGGGAGGGGATGGGATTTTTGAACCAATCAATAGTCCCGGATGGGATAAAATCTTTGGTTTCGACTGCGTACACGGGGTTTTGATTAGGAGGCATGAGGGCTTCCTGTGGGAGGAAGAGTGCACGATGATGTAGTGCATCCCAAGGAAAGTCTGGGTTTTGTAGTTCTTCCAGTATTTCCTCGTCGTTGTGGAAACAACGGGAATATAAGGGGTCGTGATGAGTGATCTCAGTGCTAGTGTGAGTGCCCCCTACTGGAGCAGCAAGGGGAGGGGTACAAGCAGAAGGTGAGGGTTCACTCGATATGAGCCATATGTTGAAGTACTGAGGGGTACCGGTAGTGGTTGGGTGGAGGGTCTCTGTATGAACAGGAGAGTTGGGAGGGTTGCGGGGTAACTCCTCAGAGATGTCATTTAAGAACCATGGGGGTGTTGGGAGTGCCTCAGGATCTAGAGAAATGACACAACGATCTTCGGGTGGTGAGGTAATGTCGATGATTGGCTCGGTGGGTTGGTGTCGCCGGGCCGCTTGACGTTGCCTATAGGCAAGGATCATAGGACATTGGTATGTAAAATGGGTTAGTGAATTGCAGAGAGAACAAGGGAATCTCATACGTTCATTAACTGAAGTAGTGATATAACAAATGTCAGTGATGTTTGAAGAGGACGTGGTAGGGCTTGGGTTGTTCTAGAAATTCTGGCATACTGCCGCTAATGTCTGCCGAAAACGTGGCAGTGTTGGGAAATGGTGAGTGTAATGGCCATATTCTGAACATATAGCACACGCAAATTTAGTCCTCAACCCTTTACTACTGGAAGGGTTGGGGGTAGGGGTACTTGCAGTAGTGACGGAGTTTGGTGGAGTTGGATTGGGGGGAATTAAATTATGTAATTCAGGTAGGGATGGGCAGTTGTTGGTTTGGTGGCCCTCTTTCTCACATAGTGCACAAGGTGGTGGGATGCGTGGGGGGTGGGGAGCGGTGGGCTCCTTCTGCTTCCTCCTGCTCCCAGTTGTAGCCGGGGGGGTAGGGAGTATGGGGGTAGTGGGGGGGGTGGTGGTGAGGACAGGAATCACCATGGGGAGGCCTTCTTGTGGGCGAGGGACCATTTCAGGTGGACATAAATACCACACTAGGATTGCTAACACCATGTTGGGTAGTGTAAGCGTTGCGGATACCTGGAAAGCTTCTACACCAGGTGGTGGGTAAAAGAATGGAATTTGAGTAAGGGGTCGAGGAACTGTCTCCCAAATGGGATTAGGCCCTTGAGGGGGTGTAGATTCGTGGACTGTGGGGGTCGACGGGTTCGCAGGAGGATCCTGTGGGAGTGATGTTGTGACTGCTGAGACGTCAGGAATGACTGGAGCTTCCTGAGGAGGACGAGTATCCTCCATGTGAGTTTTATTAGATGTAACGATGCATACTTGATTAGGGGGAAGGAGTGGTGGTGCTCCATGGTACGTTCCTAACAAGGATGGATCTTTGAAAATCCTGGGACCCATCTCCATGAGTGGATATACCTCTTGGTTGGTGTGGATGAGGGGAAGAATATTATCAACATTGGCAGAGGGGTTGGGCTCATAATATGAGACTTGGTCGATGGTTACAATCTTTCCGTTGTGGGGAAACATGATTGTCCGAAAGACGGAAGAGGCCACTGCCTTCATAGCGTACATGTAGCTACGTCCAAACAAGATATTGTAATAGAGTGTGACATCGATCACTTCGATATCAATGAGAATGGTTTTTCCTCTGAGTTCAACTGGGACATTTTGAAGGAGCCCTTTAGGAGAGGATGGTCGTCCGTCATAAGCTCGTAGTGTGATGGCGGATGGTGTTAGTTCCGGAGAACCAAGTTTCTGCCATACTGTTTTGGACATGATGCATGTAGATGCCCCTTCATCGATGATACATCGATGGACGGTGATGTTCCGTATTTTTACTGGTACTTGAATAGAAACTGTGGC
>ML777783.1:41032-76188 GCA_009831015.1 Picea engelmannii
TTTATAAGTTGAGGGGTCTAAGTGGTGCAGTATTTAGAGCATGCATACATCATTGTTGAGAAAGAAACTGACTTCCCCCACATCAAAACCTTACAATGAAAATTTTAGTTCCAATGCGTGGCTGTCACTGTAGACAGAGGCGCGTGCGCGTGGCAAAGAGATGACAGTTCCAGCGCATGCACGCGCCTGTGTGGCGAAATACCCGCGCGTTTGTGATAAATTACCAATTCTCTCGATTCTGCTATGAATCGACCGGTTAACAGGTCGACGAAATCCGGTTTGAGTCCCTGCAAGTTAAAAACAACAAAAGGAAAGCGAATTAAACCCAATTGAGGGAGGATTTGATACCTTGAATCCCCAGTGGATTCGCCACTGGGTGAGCAAAAATAGGAACGCTAGCATGCCCTGTTGGGCTTGGCAAGGCAGAACAGGATGCTGTGGAGCAAAAGGGTTAACAGAAACAGAAACAAACTATAATCTAACTACGAACTGAAAGCAAATAACATTACAAAAATAGACAAGGAACATTAAACATCAGACACAGGTGTTAAACATCGGACACAAGTGTCATCAAAGGTTTCAGGCAAGTGCTTTATTGAAACCAGAGCGCACGTAGAAGAGAGGGACCAGGGGTTCCTTCTCCCTCCAGCGGAAGGCTCTTCGGGGCCCTCAACACAATGCTTTCCTTACAACTGAATAGAAATGAACTGAGTGATGAAAGAACTCTGGGTTACACTACTGATGAATTGTTTGTCAAAGACTGAGCTCTGAATCATCTGAACAGCGTAACGATGCTTCAAATTCCCTGTTGAAACAATGAGTCCTCACAGCCTTTTATAGCAGTTTTAAGGGCGGTTTTGTAACCTTCTCCAGGTGTGAATAGGGGCGCATTAGGATTCACTTAGGTCATTTAATCCACCGTTTTTGCAGAGCCGACTCTGATTTGAGGGTCAAATCACCTTGGGGGCCGGTCTGTAGGCGGTCGAGAGGCCGACCTATGCAATTAATGCACCGTATTAGAATATGCGCGGCTTTTTGTGTGGACAGTCGCGCGTCGGGCACGCATGCATGCATAACACGTTTTTGTCCCGCGCATGTGCGCGCGCATCAAGCTGATGTAAAACACCCTTCAATTTTTGGTTACTTTGTATAGTTTTTTCCCTTCTTGAGTGCTGTGAAATTAATTCAGTGCCATGAGTGACTTCATTGCTTTTTTTCTGATGCTGAGTTCTTGTCGCCATGTGCAGATGAAATTTCAGTGATAACACGGTCCACGTGGGATGATCTATACTATAGGACTCAAACCTAGAACTCACTCAAAGAAAAAAATACACAAGATGGATGTAAACCCGACGTTTCTCTTTCTCCATTGTTTTCAATCTGTCAGTTGGATCTTCAAGTTAGTAAGCAGTGAGGTACACCAGTCATAAATATTGGGTCGCAAACACTCCACTTCATAGAACAAGAGTGGCCTTGAATCCTGGTGCAGCAAGGCTGACCCCGAGATCCGTGTAAGAACAAGTACAATGATATTCAAACTTAGGTTCTTGATCACCCTGATTGGGAGCTTTCTCCCTAATTTATCTATGCCTGCAACAAAGTGGCTGGAAATGTATGAACCTCCATGGGAATTCCACCCCTAGCCCCCCGGGCCTTGATATTCACTACCTCGCCCCGGTGGCTTCTATCTCTAGATCCCAATAGTTTACGAGCATATGGAATAACCTCACTTGAGCCCTCATTCCTTTGAGAGCCCAAAATTTATAAAGTCTAGAACTTTTCAAAGATAATTGGGCCCATGTATCCCTCTCCCCTAATCCATCTACCTCTTCATGCTCCCTCGATCTCCATTTAAGCACCATCCTACCAAAGGAAAGCCATTTTTTTAGTTAAATCTTATAAAAAACGTTTTTGCAGACTTGTACACAGGATGTAGTGTTAACATTCGTGTGTAGGCCCATAGATACATCGGCAGTTTGTGCTTTGCCTGCACACATGTCTCCATGTATGCGACCCGATAAACTGTCACCCACGTACACCCTAGTTTACACATTTCACCCTCTTAAACTCAAAAAATGAGGACTAAATTTAAATTTTAATCCACTAATAATGAAGAGGAGGGAAGGGAACTTACTTGTTCGATACGGTTACTAATTCCATTGATCGTATCTCCTACAATCGCCACTTGAAGATCATGGTAAAAATGGTGTAAAATACACTATGTGGGTGGAAAACTCAAATGGTATGGTAAAACGATCTATTTTTAGTATTAGTAGAATTTTTTTACCCATTTCATATAGTTTGGGATGATATTTTGACCTTATGGACTAATAGTGCATTGGAAAGAGTTGGTCTTGGTGGTTTTCTCCAAGAGTTTTTGCCGTTTCTAGCATCATATCACTCGTTCTTGCCTTCGGAAGGTTTTTTATTGCACTAGGATATATGATAGGTTCTCGCTCCATTTTGAATTCTTGCATTGTGCTATGACTGTGATCTATATACCTTAGGAATGAACCCACTTATTAGTGACACCGAACCTTCTTACTGCTACTAGAAGTGTCGTTATTGAGTGGTAGAGACCTACCAAACATGGGTTCCCTAGTTAGAACCTTTATGCCATTTGGTGCCCATGCAAAATTTATTCCATAGGACCAGGAGTTCCTTATAGTTCTGATATGACTTTGCATTCAAGCCTCATATTCTTATTCATAAACATTTTGACCTTTACCTATCGGACTTCCACTGAGTCTTGTTTAAGCTCTTTTTCAAATCTCTCAAAAGTGAAAATCTTTTCGAGTGACCTTTTCTCTTTCACACTAGTTAAATGGATTTGAAAGGACATCTATCTTGTGTAAGTTTAACCTTTTTTTGGACCAAGTAGACTATTTATGAAAAAGGAACACTCTAGTCAACATTGGCTAGAAGTGTTCTCATGGGTATCGTTTTATACTTTTTCGGTGCTAGGGGACTAAATTTATCAAAAAGGACATTCTTTGGAGTTAAGTTGTAATTGCATTCCATCCTCCTTCTTGTAGTATTGATCCTATTTTCAATTCCCTCTTTCTTGTTATAAGCCTCTTACCTCAACAATTTGCATCACTAGCCAAGAAGATCCTTGTTTATATCCTTTACAACTTGACACCCTGTACCCTAAGAGGAAACATTCCCCCAAGTGTTCATGCCCCACATGCACTTCCTTGTAATGAGAATATGCATTTTCAACTTTTTGGAGCTAGTTTCTTACCCACGACACTCGCTTCATTTCTTGTATCATATCATTTATTTTTCTATGAAAAAAAAAAAATTATGGGCCAGAAAAGAATATTATCTTATATCGAAAACATTTGTGTCACCTTTGAACATAGAAGAAACTTTTGATTCCTATTTCATCCAAATTTTGGTTTTAGCATGAATATGAACTCATTACTTAGAGTTTACTCCTCTAACTGGTTACTCTTCCAGTCCCTATGGAGAGTTTTTTTATGCCTCCTACATCACAAAGTTTCATCATCAAGTCTATGTTTCATGGGTTGTCTATATGTCTCATGCTCTTATACAAATGAAATCTATAAGCCTATGTCGATCATTTCTCAAAAAATTGACTTTTCATGTCGGCCATACTCTTAGTTTGTCTCATATTCACATGAAGTTGTAATCCTACCATGCATCCTGGTCCTACTTTCATTATAGGTAGGTAACCTTGAACCCAACAGTCGACATCGCCTTATTGGTCGTTGACTGGGGGGTTTCCCTTGTCTTTGACGACAATAAATATATTCACAACATTGGGATTCAAAGATTGTCTTGGATACCATTAGCTTTATTGGTGGTTTCCTCTCCTTTTTCAAAAATTTTCCTTACTGGTTGCTATTCAAAGGGTCTTTTTCGTGCACTACTTACATCTGGTGCATGTGAAAGATGCACACCGTCATTGGTCTATGAACATATTATTCATATGATATCCTTCTAATAACCAAGTTATTGCTTTGTACCTCATACTAACTGATGAGAGATACCTTAACACTCTCCTTTTAACGGGTCTCCTTCCATCGACTTCTGCTCATCTATTCTGGAAATGAGACCTAGAGTCCTATGAGTACCTAGAGGCTTGCAGTCATGAGTGGCATGTTCTCCCACCATCACTAGTTGGGAATACATCAATGTCCCATGAATGATGGATTCTTCAAGTGTTCGACATAAACACCCTTATTCACACATGTAAGAATGTACTCGATGCCTTGATACCTACTTTCATTATCGGTAGGTTGTCTCACATTTGTTAACCATATACCTTATTGAATAGTAATCAAACAAAGTCTCATTGTGTTCGACATCAACTCCTCTATTCACATGATATATACTTGCACCTTCGGTGGATAGTATAGAAGACCTCCATCCTATAGTAGAAACATTCATATTCTATTTTTGTCTTCCATTGGACCAGTACCTATATGGCTTGAATGATCATGGAAGATTAGATTGTACTCCATTGTATACAAATATCTTCTGATTTATTTTGAGACTGGATTTCAGTAGGCCTTGTTCATGACTATGACACCCTATGGCATGTATCTACTTTGTATTTCCTATTCATGGCCATGAAAAACTATTTGGTATATTTCCACATGGATCTACAGTGTAATTCAAATTGGCAACCATGTGTACAAAGTCATTATGTATTGTAATATTCGCATGAGTAACTAACACTTCCAGTCGAGTCTCCATTACTCCAGCTCTGGGAATTATAATGCACTTCAGCCATCACAAATACTCCTCTGACCTCACACATTAGGGGGCATCTGTTATAGAAAATGTTGCCTCACCCCATGCAACTTTCTTGGATGGCTTTCCCATTTCCTTATACAGACTTGAAGTCCCATTTTTACCTTCTAGATCCAAAAAATAACATTTTTCCACATACACGCGTCGTACAACAAGTGTATACGCAAGTTTCTCCACTACATCCCGCGTGCATCGGTCATGGTGCTCAAAATTAAAATTTGTGTCGTGTTTCCATGTCGCATCATGAGATCCATGATCCTTGACCTTACATATACTCGAAGCATTTTGAATCGGCCCTTCAGTTCCATTATAGGGTAAGAATAAGGAGGTATTGATATATAACGAGAAGAAATCACATGGAAAATGGAAATAAATATGGGGATGAATATGCGATTATTTTATATATAGAACAAGCTAATTACCGACCACATGGAGAGAAAAAAGAATCTTAGAATGAACATCATCAAGAAAGTGGCGATGACCACAACTTGTGTTGATAGACATTCATTATCAGACCCACTGAATGCAAGTCTATTGATGAATGATTAGTTTAATAATGGTTTTCCTAGTGTAGTCAGTTGGTTGAGGCCCGACTATATGTTCACCAGTGGTTGGTTGAAGCCCGGTTGGATTTTTAATGGAGAAAAGGGTTGATTGAGAAATCTGAGTTGGTTAGTCAATGGTTGATTCACTAATGGAAATTTCTAGCAGATTTGAGAATTTATAGGCAGTTGATTGACCAAGGGATGGCCATTAAAAGACATGTAGGGTTGGGCGTTCAATGGTTGATTCGATGGAGATAGAGGCAGATTACTTAATGGAGTACTAGAAAAATATTTAGAGAAACCCTTGATCATAATGTTCATGAAACCTGACACCCCAATCAAAACATTGATGAATGCAACTTTCACATACTTATCCATGGTAGATTCAGAAACAATTACCCAACAAAACTTGCAGGAAAAGAGATTATATTGTTTCTGCAAATCACTTGAAGCTCTTGAGTATATTGTTTATGCAAATCAACTAAAGCTCTTGATTAAAATGTGGTGATTTGTACTCTGGTTAAGGAAGGAGAGAAGGAAAACAAACACACACACACACACACACACACACACACACACACACACACACACACATAAAGAGAGAAAGATAAACTTAGACTTAAATTATTGGGGAGAGAGGATAATGGTGCAGGTCGTTGGAGGGGCAGTCATGGGAGAGTTGGTTAGTGTTGCAGGTGATAAACGTTATATTTTTCAATTTAAAAATAAAAATGAAGCCTGTGAGGGTGGAACCATGGTAAGATGTCAATGTTACTTCGTTTAATTAGATGATAGGCAGGATAATTGATTATAATCATGTTATTGTTTGAGGCAAGGAAATGATAAAAAAAAAACTAAAAACAATTGGAGATGGTAGAGGTGCGGTATCTGATGCACATGTGAACGAAAACTACTCCACTTTGACACATAAATATTTAAAGGCTAGGTCAATATGTGAAAGATGAACTCTAGGTCATTTAAAAAATTGTAAGTTTCAACTACCCACCCTACCAGAGGCACAAACATTCATAGATGAAAACTGATAAAATGAGAAGCAAAGAAGATAATATAGAGAAGACAAAATTGGGAAATCCTAAATAACTCGTACAACTAGGTAGGACAACTGGCAGTGTATACTGACATATTGTTGAGGTTACTGATATATTTAACACTCTCTCTTTTAAACTCAACTATTACAAACATCATCACTAATAATGCCCAAGTGATGTCTCTGAAAATCAAAAACCGATTTTCCTAGTGGCTTTGTAAAAATATATGCAAGTTGATATCAAGAGCCACATAATTGAAGTGCTATGTCACCATTATTGACTATCTCACGTATGAAGTGAAAATGAGTGTCAGTATGTTTTATTTTCTTGTGAAACACATGATTTTTGGATAGAGAAATTGTTGAAGTGTTGTCACAGAAGATAGGAGTTGGCTCATTTTTTGTATGTGACATATCATTCAATATTATTCCTAGCCACACATCTTGACAGGAAGCTGAGGTAGTAGCTACATACTCTGCCTCCACAAAATATATCAATACAATGGGTTGCTTCTTTGATGCCCATAATATAAAGTTCGTGCCCAGATGAAAAGCATGTCCTGAGGTGTTTTTCCTGTCATCTAGACTTCCTGGAAAATCAGTGTCTGTGTAGCCAGAGAGATGATTATTATCATACTGAGTATACCATAAGCCAAAATTGAGAGTGCATTCCACATATCTCACAATCCTTTTCGCCATATTCTAGTGAGAATCTTTGGGGGATTCCATGAACCTGGAAACAAGACTGGCTACATACATAATATCAGGCCTAGTTGTTGTAAGATACAACAAACTTCCTACTAAACTTTTGTACATGATAGAATCCATTTTAGGGCCTTCATCTTTCTTTCTCAATTTTGTGCCGAGGGATATAGGAGTTTCTGCTGGATTGCAGTCTTCCATGCGAAATATTTTGATGATGTATGCTACATACTTTTACTCATAGACACAAATACCTTGGGTTGATTGGTTAACCTCAATCCCCCAAAAATATTTGATTATGCCAATATCTGTCATCTCAAACTCATATTGAATGACATGTTTAAAAATTGTTAACTCAAGATTTCCACTATATATCATGTCATCAACATATAAACATACAATCAAAATTTTACCGTGCTGATAGTTTTGGTGTAAAGAGTTGGCTCATTTTGGCTTCTGTTGAAACCACTCTTGATCAGGTAAGTGTCAATTCTGTTGTACCAATCTCTTGGAGCTTGTTTTAAGCCATACAAGGCTTTCTTCAACCGATACACTTTGGTTGGCTTCTCTTTGAATTCAACTCCAGGTGGTTGGTCCACATAAACCTCTTCTTCTAAGACACCATTTAGGAAAGCTGACTTGACATCCATCTGGTATACTTTCCATTTCTGTTGAGCTTCTATGGCTAAGAGAGTCCTTACAATGTCCAACCTTGCTAGAGGATAAAATGTTTCACCATAATCAATACTTGGTTGTTATGAGAATCCTTTGGCAACAAGTTTTGCCTTGTGTTTTTCAATCTGCCCCTTTTCATTAAACTTAGTTTTGAAAAACCACTTGACACCGATACTTTTCTTATGTCTGGGCAGATCAACAAGATTCCATGTCTTGTTCTTCTCAATGGATTCAATCTCTTGGTTCATGGCTTGAACCCAATTTGGCTCTTGAGATGCCTCTTTAAAAGATCTAGGTTGGCATGACATTAACGCAAAAATATTGTGTTGATCAATGTCATCCAATTGTTGATGGATTTCTCTCAAACTTTGAGTTCTCTTATTTTGAAGTTCAGAGGATGAATTTCATCTTGAAGTAGAGTTATCCTGAGAACTTTCAAATTATCCTTGTACCTGCAATCTTGGAAGAGAAGATTGATGTGTTTGTTGTCCTGAATTATCTGTGTCTTCAGGATGTGACAACAATGGATCTTGAATTTCCATTGGTTGATTTTTAGACTCATTCCAAAACTGATTTTCAAAAAATTTTACATCTCTGCTGAGAATCAGTTTCTTTGAGATGGGATTGTAGAGCCTGTAAGATTTTGATGTTTCACTGTAGCCAATAAATATTCATTTATCACTTCTATCATATAGTTTATTCCTTAATTCGTAAGGTATGTGAGAGTATTCTATGCATCCAAATGTCCTAAGATGAAAAACATTTAGCTTTGTCCCACTCCATCCTTCTTGAGGGACTTTCATTTTGAGACTGGTGGTTGGATATCTATTCAGGAGATAAGATGAGCATGTTACTCCTTCAACCCAAAATGTATTTGATAGACATTTCTGTTTGAGAAGGCTTCTTGCCATGTTCATTATTGTCTGATTTTTCCTTTCAGCCACTCCATTTTGTTGTGGAGTATACCTGACTGTAGTTTGCATGATGATGCCTTGTGATTTGCAGAAATTTGCAAATTATTTGGAGTTTTATTCTCCTCCTCCATTTGACCTGAGATATTTTACATATTTTCCACTATGTTTTTCAGCTTCAACTTTGAATTCTTTGAACTTTGCAAAAGTTTTAGACTTGTGTCTGAGAAACTAGATCTAAATTTTCCTGCTAAAGTCATCAATAAACGTTAGAAAATAAATAGTGACCTATTGACTTTGTTTGCATTGGTCCACATAGGTCAATGTGAACTAGATCTAAGTGTTTTTTGGCTTGAGTGGAGGATTTTGGAAAACTAGTTCTCTTATGTTTTCCAAGAATGAAAGCTTCACATGGGGGATTTTGTTCTTTGAAGATAGGGAGACCTTTGACCATGATGTGTTTATGTAAAATACTTAGACTCTGAAAGGGTAGATGTCAAAATCTTGTATGACAAACTATAGTTTCATTGGGGGTGGATGCACTTTGTGCACAAGATTGGATTAGATTTGTAGTTCTGAGAGTGAGGGGAAACATTATATTCCTAGTCATGTGGATTTCAGAAATCAATTTTTTGTTGGGGGTTTTATCATATATCCTACATGATGCTCCTTCAAAAAGTAACTTATATCCATGTTCAATTAATTTTACTACACTTAACATATTATGTTTCAGATCTGGAACATGATAGATATGTTTATGTCTTTCTTTACATTTTGTTTAGTAAGAATAGGTACAATACCTTTTCCTTGAACTTTGACTGAGAAATAATTTACAAGTGTAATATCAGATGAAATTGAAGAATCAATGTATGAGAATAAATCTTTATTATCTGTCATGTGATTGTTGCAACCACTGTCCATCAACCAAAGATCTTTATGTTTTTATTTAGTCTTGTGGCATGAGAGAAACATACCATCTGAGGTTTCTCCTTCATGATTTGAGACATGTTCTCTACCTGAGAGATGATTTTCTTGCTTCTTCCATCATTCAGATTCATAGTGCCCAAACTTCTTGCAATAATAGCAATGTATGCATGAATTTTTTATTTTATCTCCTCCCTCTGCCTCTTTGAGGCTAGAAGTTCTGATTCTGGTTCTGTTGTCTGTGACCTTGGAAATTTTGATTCTAGTTCTGTTGTCTATGACCTTCACTTGAGTGATGGTTACTTGGACTTCTCCCTCTTCATATGTAACCTCTACCTTTTCCTTTTCCTCTCCCTCTGCTGAAGGAGAATTGGGTCTTGAAGGCATTGGTTGTTGACTCATCTTCGAGGTGTAGTCTGGTCTCATGTGTCAACATAGAGCCCATTAATTCATCTGCTGAAAAATTTGACAGATCCTTGGATTCAAGGATAGCCGTAACAACCATTTCAAATTTCTTTGGTAAACTTCTAAGTAATTTCTCAACAATTCGTTGATCAAGTATGTCTTCACCAGACAATATGATTTGGTTTACAATTCCCATGACTCATGTCATAAATTGATCAATGTTTTCAGACTCTGTCATTTTTAAAGTCTTGAAATTCATCCTCAAGGTTTGCAGTTTGATTTTTTTGACTCTGTCATTGTCTTGGTAAGATGATTTAAGGATGTCCCAGGCTTGTTTTGAAGTAACAACGCCTGTGAGTTTTAATAAAATCGAGTCATCAACTGAGTTTTAGATCCAGAATTTTGCCTTATTTTCTCTGTTCCTTTGTGTTTCTTGAGCAGTTCTTTGTTGGTTGGTCATGGAACTAATGTCTGGTAGATCTATTTCCACATATCCAAGATCCACTGGATCCCAACACTCTTCTTCTTGCAAGAAGGATCTCATTTTAAGAGACCAAAACTCATAGTTCTTTCCAAGAAGAATCGGTCCTTGTGTTTGTCCTAAATTACTAGAGGTGGCCATATTGTAAAAAAAATTGTCAGAGTTTTGTGTGCTCACTTGTTTCCTATGTGAAGGACCAGGTTTGCAAAATCCTCTATGTGACTTCAGGATGAAAAATGTGGGGATGACCATTGCTTTGGAAACTGTAGCCCCTCTAATGGCGAGATTGGGATTTCTGAGTTTACTCAAGAGCCAAAAAGAAAATTGAAGTTTATCTTCTCATGTGACCGGGGGATGAAAAACCAGGCGCTCCGGGTCTTTGGGATTCGGGCGTTTCGATGCTGAAGGTCTCAATTCCTCCCAATAGTCGAATGGTCAAATAACAGTCCTATTTCAAAGATTGACGATCCTCTTTGATTTGAGATCAATGGTCCTCAATTACTTTGGGACTTCAGGTGATAGTCCTTTCTTACCTCGCAAACCTACAAACTCGTGAACCTATGAGCAAGGGAAGAGATCGACGGTCTCAATTTCCCGTCGAGATCTAAAACCAATATATTCTTCAGAACTCTAGTGTTTAAGAGTTTCCGTTTTCTAATACACATAATCTTCCAGAGTGTCGAATCTCCAAAGTGTGGGATCTACCTCCACATGGCCTGTTGATTTGGATGGTGGAGATTTTCTTTGGAACTTCAGGCTTCAGGTGTTCCGAGGTGCACAACACCACAAAATTATGAAGTGTTAACCTTTTGAAGTGAGAGATCTATCAATGTGTGTCCACATCCTTCAAGGGCTCATAATTACTTCGTGACGTTGGGTAGATCTCGCTCCACAAGAACTTCTGGAGTGCTAAGTCTCCAAAGTGAGGGATTTAGCACCGTGTGTCCTCGTTGATGTAAGGTCCAGATGAACTCCAGACTTCAAGCCTTTGGGAGTCCTGGCTTCTCATATCCTTCTTTCTTTCAAAGTGATTATCACTGAAGTCCAGGATCTCCAACCACGTGTCAACTTTGATCAACAATCTGGATCTACTTCGGCTCTTTGGAGCTTCGGGAGTCATTTACTCCTTAGCTTATGTTGGCTTCCTTGCGGAGTATGATATCATTCGATGTGTGTCACTTGTTTGAAGATCAATGACTACGAGCAATTGTAGAGACTTGACTCACTCACCCTTTAATTTCTTTATCGATCTCCATAAAGCGAAGATGCTTGTTCGTAGTGGGATCAATATCTGTCGTTGATCTGTTGATATGACAAGATCAACAATCTTGATAAATTGCGGGCTCACAACTTTCTCTTGCTTTAATTTCCTCTCCAAGACCTGCAATGCCTCCCCATCATCGATCTCTATTGAATGAGATCTGATGGTCCTAACTTGATATTTGCTTGATCTGATGGATGATATTTCTCTCACTCAGATATTAGGGCTAAGAAAAAAAATCTCTTTACCTACGGGATCGTCATCCTTTCTAATATTGATTAATGGCTCAGATATGTTCACAGGGTTGATCTTCCTTCTCCTTCGCTTCTTTTTCAAACTTTCATCTTACTAAAGAATTTCGTGAGTCTTTCACGAACTATTTAAATGCTCTCAAAATATTTAATTGTTCTCTACTTTCTGCGGTTTTTCTTCCTCATGCTTGTTGTCTACAACGATATTTTGAGTGAATGTGGACTGAAAACTACTCTCCAAGCTCTATGAAGAAAATTGTGTCCCGTGCTCTCATCTGTAAGACAATGCAAGCTCTGCGCTCTTCTTATTATGATCAGGATGCTCTCCAGGCACTATGAAGAGGCTTACGTCTTAAGCTTTGATACCATGATAAAATGAGAAGCAAAGAAGATAATATAGAGAAGATGAAATTGGGAAATAAGAATAAGAAGAGTGCACAGTGTCGAGTATATTCATTAAGGGAAAAAGAGATGAGCTAAATAGGATCGAGAAAATCATGAAACAAAACAAGAGATCCTAACTAACTCGTATAGCTTGCCAAGACAATTGGAAGTGTATAGCATATTGTTGAGGTTATTGATATATTTCAAAAGTATGACCACATGCCAAATCTTTCAATTTATAAACAAAATGTATGTTTCCTACAAAGTCATGTGCATGAAAGGGAAAATTGAAATAGAAGCATGTAATTCTATTATACAATGTTTTAGAGGAACTTTGGCAAAATGGTGAGAAAATGGAAAAGTAACAAGTTAAAGATGAAAATGGAGATACAGTTTTTAAAGAAGATGAACAAGAATAAAATAGTATGATAGGTGCATTAACTACATCCGTTCTTGAGCATTGGTGTGGAACAAAACATAGGTTCATTAACTACATTCATTCATGAGCATTGGTGTGGAACAAAACAAGAACTCTCTGATAAACATGCCATAATTCTAATGGGAATGAAATGTAATAGAATGTCCAATTATGATTATTTTCATAGAGAATGGAACCAAAGGATATATGAGGTTAAAGATAGAAAAAACCTTCTCTAGAAGCAATAATATCTTGCTTCTGTCTGCAACAATTTTGTTGAATATTTAAAAGTACAAAAATATTTGCTTTATACTTGGGGATAAATTTACACAATCATTAACTTTGTCATAGTAGGATTGTGTGTTAACATGAAGGTTACAAAGTCAATACAAAAACTATCAAAATTACCAGCAAAAAATATGGTATGATTCTGGATGTCCCAATAGGATTGTGTCTTAACATGAAGGTTACAAAGTCAATACAAAAACTATCAAAATTACTGACGAACAATATGGTATGACCCTAGATGACCCAGTTAGAAGAAATAAAAGGGTAAAGAGATCTATGAGACAAAGAATCCAAAAATATGATAAGGGAAAGTCAAGGTCTTGCCAAAAAGATAAGAGGAAAATAAGTCATTATAGGAAATACACAAAGTCTCATTATTACTCCCCATAAGACATCAAATTGCAATCTTCCAAACAACAAAGTAAGTCCAAACTAACTTGTTGGTTATGTGGACAACTAGGACACCTACCTAATAGATGTCCACAAGGAAAACACTCTAAGAATAATAAAGGTAAGATCTCACAACAACAAAAAAAAGACAAAAGGCTGAGTGATATGTATTTTTTGAGTAGAATGAAATGAATACAGATTATTATCAAAAGATGCTTAACATAGAATAACATATATATAGTAAAATTGGTTTCTATTCAATAAGGACATAAGTTGAAACTATAACATGCAGTGGAAAATAAGCTTGCTAGAATGGTGGCAGCTTATCTCTGAGAAAAGATGTGACAACTGTGCTCATTCGCCAGAAGCTCATTACATTGAGTCTCTCAAGCTCTTTTTACAATAAACAGGAATGTCAAAAAACATAGACATCCAAAAACCTAACCCTAGGAGATGAAGTGCCAAAAGTCATCTACATCAACTTCCCGGCGTCATAACTTTTGCATACGATCTCCATTTTAGGTGCATGATATCCCATTGGAAAGGTATATCCAAAGGATACACATGTTTCCTATGTCGAGACCTACATTTTCTTATTGTGATGATCCCTAAAAGTGTTGTTTAGGGCATCAAAAAGGCCCTCGAAGTCATGGACCCGAAAACTAGGAAAAAACTGTCGAACTGGAAACTGCCAAAATGAGTCAGTTGGCCTAGGTGGGAGGCCACCGAAATCCATCTGGATCAATTCTCCCCCATTAGGAAGAAATGGTATCCAATTTGTTGAGTTCCCCCATTAGATGAGGTAATTTCTGTTGAATTTGTCTCTGAGTGAGCCACTTTCCTTGGTGCAGGAGCTACCCTGCTTTAACAACTCAATAGAGATGGATCCTTTGTTGGGTAGTGCCCTTGACCTATTTGTCCACAATCTAATCATTGGATTCTTTTTGTATGTATTCGGGGTTGAACTCTGTTGGGTTCAATTTTTCTTCTATCTATGAGGTGTCCAATAATGGTGGGAAATAAGGTCAAAGGAGATCCATGTTCAGCATTGGGTGCAAGCCAAGGAAAGGAGGAATGTTGAGCTCCAAATCATTCTCACCCACAACCTTGGTGATGGTTTACAACCCATAACGAAGTGGTCGAAGCTTCCGATGGGGTCTGACAAGGATTTCTTTCTGCAAATGAAACCAAACTTTGTCTCCCACCTAAAACTTATGTGGCACCTAGTGTTGATCATGGCACTGCTTGTAATTGTCATTGGACTTCTGTAGGATATCCTGAACCTATTGGTGGATGTGTTGGATCCACTCAATGAACCGGGTGTCTTTTCCTGCTTCAGTTGGAGGAGGATATGAGTCAGTCGAGGTGACCACAAGGGGTAATGCAACATCTACGGGACCCAATGGCTGGAATCCCAACCCCACCTGAAAGGGGTTGTGGCTAGTTGCACTATGCAAATCTTGGTTGTAGCTATGATGGACATATGGAAGACTCTCATCCCATGTGAGAGAGTTATTGGAATTATACATGCAAAATATATGCATGATCATCGATTTACGACCTCAGTTTGGCCATCTCTCTGGGGGTGGAATGTCATGTATTTGTTGAGCTTGGTGTCCAATAATGACTAGAGGCTCGACCAGAATGTGTTAAGAAATCCACTGTCTTGATATAAGACAATGGTTTGTGGGATTCCAAAATGTACCCAGACTCGTTCAAAGAAGAGCTTGGCATTGGCCTTTGCTATGATGCTCTTCTTGAAGGCGGCAAGAATCGCCATCTTAGAAAAGAGATCAACAATAACAAAAACACAGTCATTTCCCCGCTTGGTGGATGGGAGGCCCGACATGTAGTCCATAGACATGGATTCCCATGTCCTGTTAGGAGTATGCAAAGGGGTGTACAAGCTCTGTTTCTGAGTATTCAGTTTGGAAATAGTGCAGGAAGTGCAGGACCTAATATACTTCCTGACCTCCTGTCGAAGTTTCGACCAATAGAAATGTTTCTGCAGTATTACCACTATATTTTCAAATTCGAAGTGTCCTGCCACCGTACTATAGTGGGCTTCCTAGATCAACTTTGTTTGATTTCTTGATGGAACGTAGATATGGCCTATCCGACACAACAACCCATCCTAAATATGGAAATTAGCGGCAACTGCATTTGCGCCCAACATTTGGTAGGTGGTGGCGAAGTTCGGGTCTGTCTCATAGAGTTGGGGCCATCCATAGGTCTCATGGCCGCAAGATCTTAGCATCGTGGTCAGTGTTGTGACTGACGGTCTGCTGAGGAAATCATTGACGCGGTTGGTGCTTCTTGTTTTATACTTGATGTTGATGTGTAATTTTTGCAATTATGTGGACCACTTCTGATGGTGGTTGTTGTTCCTGAGTTTATACTTTAAGGCTCTAAAGTATATTGTCAAGTCATATGAAAAGATATAGATAATTAAGGGGTAAGAATCAATTGTGAAAGGTAAATCAGAGTTGGTTTCTCAACTGTCTCTATCTAGCTTCCCATTATTCTTGGATGTTGATATCTCTCTCAATAACTACCCATGAGCGTTCTAATTCGACCCAGGTAGTTGTTGTTTGCAGGATAGTGTTAAATAAGTTCAAAGCAATGCTAGTTTGATCTTGAAGGCCATGTTCTATGTTAGGCTGTCTATTATTTGGGACAGTCACGGGGAGTAAAATTTATTTGAATTATAAAGTGTTTAAAGATTTGTTCCTTCAGTTTTGAGGGATGAAATAGAAAAGGAATTTTGGAACTCAAAATAATAACACAATAATAGTAGAGGTTGTTTCCTATACTTGAAGTAATTTGAGAATAGTAAAATAATAACAAAAGTAATGCTGCTGAAAAATATGAGGCTTTAATCATGAAAGAATCTCATATCATAACAGAAGAAGGAGAGAAAAATGAGATTTCTAATGAAATATAAAATATAACCATCCAAATGACCTACAAGTCTTGAAACTACTGATAGCAATCACAGAGGAAAAACTGTAAATGATTAGATAATCAAATAAATTCAAACTAGAATAGAAGTTTGAGTTAAACTATGGCTGATCATTCATTAGAAAGACATGAAAAGAAAGATGTTGAAAGATATTGAAAAAAGAGTAAAGGAACACATAGCTTCAAGCAGAATTCAGAATCTCTTCTGCATTATCTGTATCACTGTAAATAAAAAAACCTCTAATACAATTGGCTCCCAAAAAAACAAAAATCCCTTTTTCAGTCTTGTGAAATTGTATTTATACATGATCACCAAACGTTTTTTCTGTTGTTGATTAACTAACTTCCGAAGACTAACGGTTACATGAATGTGAAATACTGAACCGTTTATATTTATATCTTTATCTTCTTTGATTAACTTCGATGATGAAATTTTCAAAATAATACTTTATTTCTTTGTTGATGAAACTCCTTCTTCTATTTTGAGATAATCAATACATTTTCCCAGGAGCTGTACCAACGCCCTAGGAGCATCTGGAATATCTTTCACCTCAAATAAGAAGAATTTTCTATGTAGTCCTGGTAGATGGTCATCAACTATATTTCCTGTAAACTCAATAGTTTGTAAAATTAAATTTGGCTTCACCATCCACCTGCTAATCTGTGTAACATCATTTACCTTTATCTATGCGATTTCTATTTGAATTTCATCCAGATTCTCCTTGGAATTTAATTGATGCCTTCCAATGTTGATTTGTCCCAATAATCCATTACAGTTGTCTCTTCCAATGTTCAACGAAGACTTATCTAGAAGATTGAAAATTGCTTGGAAATCATCGTTAACCTCTTTGGTTATTCTCTTGTTTTCGGCAAGGATTGCCTCTCAAAACTTGAGTATTATATCCCCTTTGATATACTCTGAAACATATAACTTTTGAGTCTTTTTTATCTCCTCTTTTGCTAAAAGAATCACTGGCTTTTGAAAAGTGGTTCTGGCTACTTTTTCTTCCCTCTCCTTTAAGAGGATACTATCGAAGGATTTGCTTGTCTCCTGAAAGTAAGTCTGAATAATTTCTAGCTTAGAGATCAATTCATGTTGTTCTTTTTCTATTTTTGCATGTATTTCCAATGCATGGGCTTGGAAAATTTCCATCTCTACCCCTTGATTTTGGATTGAACTCATCTTGTTTTGTAATTGTTTATTCATTTCTTCCTGATGTAGGACCTATGCTTGACTGGCCTGTATCTTCATGTTTGCTTCATTTAAGCTTGTTCTTAGTATTTGAATATCCTGTATGTCACTAGTTCTGGCTCGTTCTAGCCCTTTGTTTATTTCCAGACTGATACCTCTTTTAGTCTCCCTTAATTGACTTTGTATCTGAGCTATCATTTGGTCTTTTTGTTGTAACCTAATCCTCAAATTGCTTACAAAGTGTAAATTTTCTGATGCGAAGGCTGCCATTGTGCCTGCTATTTCTGTAGTGAATTCCCCTTCTTCAAGATTTTGTCCATCTATGATGATCTTATGATTTTTTATCATCATGTCTCCTCTTAGATGCATTTCCTGTTTCAAGATAGCCTTTCTCTTTTTACTGAAAAAATAATCGGATGAAGGAATTTTGTCTCTAGAAATAGGTTCAAGATCACTAACATATAGAGATCCCTCTTGGGGGTTTCCATAGGTAGAATACAATGGGGTTAAATAAGTAATAGGGCTTCCAAGCTTCGTCGATACCATTCCTCCTATTTTTTCGGGAAATTCTCAGGAAATTTTGGAGATGTTTCCAACTCCTTTCCTTTCATTGACTCTTAGTTCTTGATTTGTAGAATTTTTGTTCTTAGTGAAGGCATTTCAGTCTCCTTCAAACTTTTCTTTGTATTTTCTTTATCCTGTGCATCTGATTCAAAACCTAGGGGAGGTCCTTCCTGCTCTGGAGGGGGAATCGTGTATTGACCTTGCAATATCTTCGGTAAACAACTTTGCCTATGGCTTTGGAAGGTCATAAAACCAGTCTGTAAGTTGGGTGGTAATGCCCATACTCTATTTAATACTTCCTCATAAGTTTTGACCTCTTTGAACATACCATCATAAGTGGACCTTTCGTGTTCATAAGCTTTCATACCGTAGTGTATCAGGTGTTTGTTCGCAAGCTGATAAGGGTCATGCTGTCTGTGCTCAATATTTACCATTTTGATTTCTTTGAGTGCTTCTACTTCCACCTTGGAATGGCCCAAGTTTAGTAATGAAAATTTCCTGATATGTACAGGGAATATTGGCCAGGATTTCTTTTGATCCACCTTTAGCTCTATTCTGATACTGCATTTCACTATTTGGTGTGCTACCTCCCTCAATACTAGTCTGTCTGGGAGAAATTTTGGAAGTGCATGAGGAGGGACCGAGCACCCATAAACCCTGATGTAGCAGAAACTTTCTTTGATGAACCAGTCGGATATTTCCCTGAGGTTTTCTGAGACTATCTCAGATATGCGAGGAGGGTCACAGCCATGAAGAATTTTACACATTGGTATTATTATGAAATGACAAACCTCGTGAAATGAATTTTTTGCGTTTTCTTCCCACATCTCTGAATGATACTCGTGAATGGGTTGGGGGTAGGTTATGTTCCAGTTCCAATTCATCAGAGGGAACATAGTCAAAAAAAAATGGCATCCATTATGTATGCCGACATGTAAAAGGACACTAGTTGACCTTGGGATTTTGCGGCTTTGTAATTTGAAACCTCTTTAGCCAAGTTATCAGATAAAATCTTACTCTAGTTGAAACTATATCCTTCTGATGCCTCCTCTCAAAGGGGTACCCAATCTGTAGGAAATGACAGGGGTTCTTTTTTCCAAAGAGTCTGCACAACATCATGGCTACATAAACCATGTATTCATTCAAAGATGCGGTGGCGTAATTTTTGAGAGTGTCGGCCCTAAATTTTGATGGACATATCCACCATCCTTTGATTAATTTGGGATAAGTTCGGTCTACTTCAGCACACTCCTTCCTTTGAAATTCAGCTATAAACTCAGCATTGTAAATATATTTAGGATTGGGTGAGATTTTGTACATTACTTGGATATGTTGAGGTCTGAATGAGCCGATAACGACCGACTGATCGTTCATAATACTTATTGTCGAAATATCAACCTTCTCTAGAGCCCAACTGATCATGTCATTGTACGCCATGAGCCGTGGGCATGTTGCAATCTTGTGAAGCTCAGATTCGGCTATGTCCCTCAGGTGATTCTCTAAATCATTTGGGGAATTTTTGATTCCATAGTCCAAAATTTCATAGATTTGTCTCCAGGATTTGTTCAAGTCGATAGCATGTGGTGTTGTGTCGGATATGATATATGCCTCTAGACTGCAAATCTCATTTGTATCTTCACTCTTCTTAGGTGCTTTCTTTGGTGCCATGATTTTCCTATCAGGATGAAAGCCTGTCACAGAAGAGAGATGTATGAGTTTAGCTGAATGTGTCTTACACCTGATAGAATGATCCAAGATAAATTGTGAAACAAAGATCTTTAATTCTCTTTTAACTCATTTAATGATGAAGGTACTGATGCAACTGACAAGAACTTAATACCTTAAATGAAGTGAATATTTCTGAGATACGCATTAGTGTCACGTGAATCATTAGTTATCCGTTATTAATGTGGCCATATTTCAGCAATCCCAGATTCAAAATTTGAAAGATTTCATTCAATGGTACCGAAAATAAGAAAATACCTAAGAAGTTTAATCATCGTTAATCATGTTTTTAAAACAGAGTTAGTTCATTTTAAATGTTGATTATGGTTGAAGACTTCACGTTTCAGGGTTTCGGGGATTGTGGATACATGAGGTGTGTCATCGCTAAACCCCGATTCCAAAAATTGTGAAATCACAATAAGATTAGGTTTAGGCCTTAACTTTTGTATTAGTAAATTAATTAATCAGGATTAAAAACTAACTTCCATTCTTTTGGGAGATCGGGGATCGACCTTTCATGATTCTATATGTATGGAAAACATATGTTTTTGAGTAGACCTAAATCTTGAAAGGTTTAAATGTTGTTAATCAACTTGCTTAGGGTTTAAATTACCATGATTAAAAATAACTTTACAAAATGCGCGTCGGGACTTTTAAAACACTTTTGGTTTTTTGCTGTTGATTATTTAAAGAATAAAGATTGTCGAGATTTTGGTACCGGGCTTTTGGAAGTGATAGCGAGGGTTATTCTTTATGAAAATCCAAAACCCGAAAAAGGAAAGTTTTAGTCTTAAAGATAAAAACTTTAAAAACTGTTTCAACAACAGTCATTCTGCAATTTTCCTTTTGTCTGCATGAACTATAGTGGCTTATGATCAGTTTGGATGACTGTCTCCTTCCCAAGAATGTAATGTCTCCATTGGTGATAGTCTTGCACAATGGAGTACATTTTTTTTTCCTCAGTAGGGTACTTATGGACAACATATGATAGTGTCTCACTATGATAGGCCACGGGGTGGTCGTGCTGAGTGAGAACAATGCCCACAACATAGTTTGAAGCATCTGTCTCGATATCAAAGGGATTTGCAGGTATGGTATTGAAAGTATTAGGGTTGAGCATAAGCACTGCTTCAAATCATCGAACATGTATTATTGGGACCGACCCCACATAAATTTCTCCTTACCACCACCCTTGGTTACTTTGTTGAGGGCCCATGCAATATGGGAGAATCCCAATAGGAACATGCGGTAGAAATTGGCAAGGCCCAAGAAGATCTAAATCTTAGTGAGTATGGTCAGGGCTGGCCAGTCACGTATGACATGGATTTTGGCTGGATCCACATGTACACCATTATTATCAATGATGTATCCTAGGTAGTGGACCTTGTCCATGCCAAAGGAACATTTGTCCAAGTTGGCGTATAACTTGTGCTACCGTAGGGTGTGCAGAACCTGCTAAATATGTTTCAAGTGTTCTTCCCAAGTCTTGCTATAAATCAAAATGTCATCTAGATACACCACTACAAACGTATTGGTGAATGGCTGCAAGATATCATCTATCATCCTCATGAATGTGGCTGGAGCATTGTCAAGACAAAGGGCATGAAAAACCATTCTAAAATACCTTCCTTGGACTTGGTGCTACCCATACTTAAGATAAATCTCACTGAAGTATTTTTCCGCCATGAGATGATCAAAGAGGCCATCAATTCAGGGAATCAGGTATCGATTTCTGACTGTGATTTTATTCAAGGCTCGGTAATCAATGAAGACTTGCCAGGTTCCCTATTTCTTCTGTACCATCACCATTGGTCTCTTGCAAGGTGATGAGATGAGATGGATGTTCCCCTTGTGGAGAAGCTCTTGGATCTGCCGCTTGATATCCTCATTCTCTAATAGAAAACAGTGGTAGACTGTACCATTGGCCAATGGTGCATCGAGGGTTAGATCGATGGGGTTCTTGACTTGACAGTGCAGAGGTACCCTAATAGGTGAGGAAAAGATATATGAGTATGCTTCCACAACCTTATCCACTTTCTTCTACTATGTGGAGAAGTTGGCCGCAAAGATCCTAGATGTGGCTGTCATTTTTCTCTCATTCTGAGAGCGAATCACGAAGAAGACAAATTCCCCATATGAGAGATTACCTTATAGAATTTCTTGGTAGAGAACAAGGAAATAGAACTAGGTGGGACTGCATCCGGTATCCTGTACAACTTCTTATTCAAAGTAATAATAACAGTACAAGACCTAGACTCACATACATCATGGTGTTTCCATAAATATGGTTGGCACAAAATAATATTACAAAATTCGAGAGGGGAAACATCACACAATACCTTGTCTTTGAAGGGATATATTCCATATGACATGCCACATTCTTGGATGACGCATATGTCGCTTCCTTGGAATAGCCATCCGATGGCTTAGAGATGTAGGTGCGGCATTGTCTGCAGGGTGAGTCACTTGACAACCTCTGCTGAGATGATGTTCTTTTGGCTACCTCTATCAATGATGAAGTGCAGTGGGGTACTCTTCCCCCACATCTGTGAATTAAAAATGTGTTCGCCTTCCTTTGGCTCGTCTGGTTCATCGGGTTGGAGCTTGGTGGTATAAATGGTAGCATTGGGTTCTGCATCAATGATCTGTATCCCCCATTCTAGTTCTGACTCAGAGTTGGAACCTGCATCTAATTTTGAGGATTTCACCTCAGCCACCAGTGACTACTTTGAGTGACAATCAACAGTGTTATTCCAGGGGCTCTTATGGAAGTCGCACCACTTCCCAGAATATTTCTTTGTCTTTATAGTTTCCTTCTTTGCTTGTGGCCTGGAATGGTTTTCTTGAGGCAGTTCTTCTTTGCTCTCTCCTTATTCTATGGGTTGGGGCCACCATTTCCTGGATTTTTCTATGAGGGGTTCCCACGCTCAAATTGTCGTGTCTTTTGTTTGAGCTTCTGCTCGATTTTGACGGCATATCAGTAGGTCACGCCAATGATGAGATGTCCAAAAACTCCATTTCGTCCTGGATGTATCTCTGTAGACCACCATGATACTTGAGCACTAGATTTCTCTCATAATATTTGATACCCAACTTGGTGCACAAGGTATGGATTATATTTGTGAGCTTGGGCACTTCTTGGTCTCTTTCTTGTGACAATGTGGTCCATTTTTTTTACAGGTCGCTATAACTTCCAACGGGGTAGTATTGTTCCTTAATAGCATCTCTGAAGGACTCCCAGGTAATCGCAACTGTAAATAATGAGGGTTCCTCTATTTCCTTCTTCTCACATAAATTTTCCCACCAATATTTGACATGGGGAATGACTTTGACAAGCGTAAAAGTAATATTTTCTCAATTCGAGAAGTTATGGACAGAGAAATACCCTTCTAGCATATTCAACCATTTTTCTACATCAGTTGTGCATATCTGACCTTCAAACATAGGAATATTGAATTTGATTTGTACCTTAAAGGGGGAAACACCTCTGTTTGAGGAATATACATCGCCTGTTGGTAGCCGCCGAAGGATTTGCGCAAAACTATCCATCATCTCGTTCCTCTGTTGGAAGAGGGGTTCCTTGAGAAATTGTTTTAAGAGATATCCTATCCCATCGTCTTTCTTTTCTCCTGCCATGAGAAGTCACTTGGGCATGCAAGATATTTTTTCCTCAAGAGAAACAAGCTCGAGACCCAATTCTTTGTACCCTAACCTCATTAGGGAAATGCATTAATAATGAGAAGGACCACATTGATCTGATACAATGGATCCATATTTTATGAGAGTAATGAAATGAATATAGATTATTATCAAAATATGTTTATCATTGAATAACAAATATACAGTAAAAATGGTTTCTATTCAATAAGGAAATAAGTTGAAACTGTAAAATGCAGCGGAAAACAAGCTTGCTAGAATGGTGGTGTCTTATCTCTGAGAAGATATCTGACGACTGTGCTCATTTTCCAGAAGCTCATTATAATAAGGCTCTCAAGGCCTTTTTACACTAAACAGGAATGTCAAAAACCCTTGATCTGAACCAGGGGGAGATAAGTTTCTAATAATTGGTTGTTTTTGTCACTCCATCAAAAGGGTCATTTATAGATTGTTTTACTTGAGCGATGTGCAATTAAAGGTAAAGTTGAAGTCTTATGCACTTGAATTCAAAGTGAATGAAACTTCTTTAGTTTTCCTTAAGTGCGATATGTCATGTTTTCTTTTAACATCCTATGTTCAGAAAATCATGGAGAAAAAACATAAAAACATAATACACATAATGGATATCACACTTCCCTTGATAATGAATTTCACCCGATGTGGGCTACCTCTCTAGGGCATTCTCCAAAGCCTGACTTCTTTATTCTCCTTGTTGTAATGATGTCTCTCCTTTACAAGTTGTAAGGCCAAAGTCCCTTTTCGGTGATGACAACAAGAGATTAGAATGTGATTAGGAATGTATACACCTTCACAAGTTCTCATACTCATGAGGCATCCATGATGCTGACATGGACATCATTCCCACATACTCAGTACATAAAAAGAGGAATAATAAAAGATGATCCCCATCAACATGGAGCCATCAAATGCCTTAGATCTTTTGTTAAGATCCAAGCATAAATATGCAACCCATACAAGATCCTGAAACCATGAGATTTAGAACTGCTTCATTGGCCACATATCATGCAAGTGCCACAATTTCTCTGTCACATGTAATTGATTGGTTTGATGTGAAATAAGAGAATATAAGAATAGATAGAATGAATAAATGAATCTTGCTACCTTGTTGCAACCTCACTATGGTCCTTCAGACCTGTAACACGCATGCTATGCTACAACATTTAATGAGAAAACAACATAATGAAAATCATGCTTACATTGACTCCTGCAAAACTTAACTTCTTGATTTGAAGCTTTGTTGCAAAAACATACCTGGTCATTGGATTCGCATCGCCGAATTACCTAAAAATGTTTGTTAAATTGTCTCCATCCGAGTCAGACACTTTCAGGCCCAAGAGACACCTCTCGCTCGGTAACCATGCCATTATCTCTACAATAAATGACTCATTCTGGAGTTAAGCTACAAAATATTTTCTTAGATCAGAAAACTAATAGAACCACTACAATTGTGATGTCATATTACCTACAAATGATTGTCTTCATGCCCCAATCTGAGTTGGACACTTTTTGGCCCAAGAGGCACCCTTGCCTCGGTTTGCATGCCACTTCTCCTGCAACAAATGATGAGAAATCTTGAAAAGAGTGCCAAAATCTGTACCAGGCCATACAATTCCATATGAGCTCATACGGGCATGCTCAGACTCCTCTCTCATGCTCTTGTTGTCTCTCTCGAACTCTTCTCGAAAACCCCTTTTTATAAAAATACTTGTCAATTATGTCATAAATGAGGTTCTTGGTGCACTGGGAAGTGGAGCTAAATTTAGGATTTAGTTTGGTGTGGGTCCCGTGGTTGAATCCCATGTGCCTCCCCATTTAGCACACAATTACAACTAAATTTTTGGCGCGCCCAGCTAAATTTGGCGGGCGATCGCTAGAATGGCGAAAGGTTGTTAAATACAATGCTATATTTTGTAAATATGCTAGCTATTTCTGGTGCACATTTGGTGGCTACTATGTTTAGCAGAATATGCCATAGGTGGCGAAACTGTCACCACATTTGGCAGAGTTCTGATTTTTTTATATATATTTTAAAAATGATGTCGTTGAGCCTTTTTGTGCATTTCGGGGGTGCCACGTGGTGCCCTCCTATTGGGCCACATGGAATCCTCTGATTTGACCACATGTGAATGTTGACGTTACCTATGGACACATGGAACCTTCTGGGTGATGCCACGTGGCATAACCTGGGGGTGCCATGTGGCACATTTTTACTTGTCCACGTGGTTCCCTAAAAAGTCCAAATCCAAGCGACACATGGTAGCCTCTAGTGCTACCACATGGCATGATGACATCATCATAAAATGTGTCACACTCTACAATTTCCATGTATGTTGTATGGACGCTGACATCATTCGTACTGATGTTGACATCAGCGATACGAATGCTAACTCATCCCTACTGACTGGGAAAGGTTGACCAAAACTTTGAATGCTTATATCTTTTGATCTGTAACTCCTTTTGACAAGTCATTTGAGCATTTAGAAATATTGCGATGCACTCTTCGTGATCATGACATTTTAACTGAGTTTTGGGAACTTTGAATTTTTCCCTTTCTCTGCCCATTGAGGCCATTCTGAGCCTCCTGGGACACTTCTGAAACTTCTGTGATGTTCCCTAGATCCATATAGATCATCCCTCCCAACTGAAAGGACTTTTGGTCCCCAAAAGTCATTACATTAAGTTTGATTTCTATTGGAATTACAGTAAAAAATCCTTACCCAAACTACCTTACAAGGCCTACCAATATCAACATGTTCCAAAAAAAAGAAGTGATATCAACAATTATCACTTTTACACAATACCCTTATATGGGGTATGAATCACAACATGTGATTTACAAATATGGCCACTCTCGACTAACTCAAGTATTTTACCCATTTGTTCAACCATTTTTCCGAACATGTCCTCTTTACTAAGTTGTCCTTTCTTTGGTAGTTGGTCTTCTCTTGGTGGTGGATTTTCCTGCACCACTGCGTGACTGTTTGTCTCCATCGGAGGTATCTTCCTAGTATTCTTTTCCCTCTTTGGAAGTAGATTTGGATATAAGTCCCAATAAGTGGCCTCATGATGTCCATCTCTGCTACAATGGCTACAGTAGCCTTTCTCCTTCAGAGGTGTATTCCCCTTCTTCTTTTTCATGTGTGGAAAGCAATCTACCATCGTCATCTTTCTCTTGGTTACCATAACCTTCCTTAACAAGGATTTCCACTTCCAACATTGCGACACTACGTGGTTACTCAATCCACAAAAAGTGCATGGTATTTGATGCCACAAGCTCTATATTATATGATTAACATCCTTATAATCAAATGGCATTTTAGAGTTTTGAGATTTCTTATACCTCGGTGAGTTTCCTCTGGAGTCTGACTGAAAACAAGAGTTGGTATCAACTATGTCATTGTGATTCTCATATCTCCTTGGAGATGTCGCAAATCCTTGATCATGAGAAGTTGTGATCTCGGCCTGCACTGAATCAATTTCATCTCTTTATGAACTGTTGACCTCTAGAGTCTCAGTGACTGTCCTGGGGTCTTATTCCCAAATGGTTTTGGAGCTTTCTCCAACATCCTTTGGGAAATATCCTATCCCAACATATCGAGGAAAAACCACTACCTCGATGGGATCCACAATACCTTGGCCATTGGTTCTAAGGCCTCCTCCTTCATATCCCATTTTTCTCATCAACTTTAAGCCAATGCAAGAAGCATGTTTTTCAAGGATTTCAAAATAATCATAAGAATTAATCAAGAAAGGAAATTCACATGGTTTATTTACCTCCACCTCAAACTCGAACCCTTGGTATGCTTATTGAGATGTGTCTAGTTATTCCCGGTGAGAAGGATTAGCGGAAGATGCTTCTAGGAATCCTCCTTGGTTTCTGGAAGCATGTAGGTCATATTCATTTGCTTGAAAAAGTGTGCATGCATTTTCACTATCATTCTTGCACCCATAACAGGTGAAGTTTCCATGGTCACAAGATGGTCTTATCACTGTCTCATTCATAGAGCCTCCCCCTATCTACATCTACATGGCTTGCAAATTCTCTTACAACCTTTGGTTCTCTTTTTCTTCAACACGCAACAATGTCTCCAATCCATCATTCTCTTCTTGAAGCATTTTGTTGAACTCTTGAAGCTCATCGAATCACAATTGTTTTGGTGACCTTGCCATCCTTAGCTTCAATACCTGCAATCAGTATCAAGCCTGAACTGATACCACACGATATAAACCCAGTGGTGATATGTTTCCAATAATTGTTTGTTTATGTCACTCCTTCAAAAGGTTCAGTTATAGATCATTTTACTTGAGTGATGTGAAATTAAAGGTAAAGTTGAACGCTTATGCGCTTGAATTCGAAGTGAATGAAACTTCGTTAGTTTTCCTTATGTGCAATATGTAATTCTTTATTTTAACATCCAATATGAGGAACTTAATAGAAAAAAAACATAAGAACATAATACACATAATAGATATGACACTTCCCTTGATAACGAAGTTCACTTGATGTGGGCTACCTCTCTGGGTCATGCTCCAAATCCTGACTGCTTTATTATCCTCACTGTAATGATATCTCTCATTTACAAGTTGTAAGGCCAATGTCCCTTTTCGGTGATGACAACAAGAGATTGGAATGTGATCAGGAATGTATACAACTTCACAAGTTCTCATACTCATGAGGCATCCATGATGCTGACATGTACATCATTCCCACATACTCAATACATAAAAAGAGGAAGAATAAAAGATGATCCCCATCAATATGGAGCCATCAAATTCCTTATATCTATTGTTCAGATCCAAGCATAAATATGCAACCCATACAAGATCCCGAAACCACGAGAATTAGAAATGCTTTATTGGCCACTTATCATGCAAGTGCCACAATTTCTCTTTCACATGTAACTAATTAGTTTGATGTGAGAGAAGATTAGAAAATAATAGATAGAAGGAATAACTTGATCTTGTTTCCTTTCTTTAGCCTCTCTATGATCCTTCAGACCTGTAACACACATGTTATGTTGCAACATTTAATGACAAAACAACATAATGAAAAGCATGCTTACATTGGCTCCTCTAGAACTTAGCTTGCTGATATGAAGCTTTACTACAAAAACAAACCTTTTCATTGGATTTCATCGTCGAATTACCTAAAAATGACTATCAAATCGTCTCCATCTGATTCAGACACTTTCACGCGCAAGAGACACCTCTGCCTCGATTAGCATGCCACTGCCTCTGCAATAAATGAATCATTCTATAGTTAAGCTACAAATTATTTTCTTAGATTAGAAAACTAACACAACCACTATGTTCGTGGCATCATTTTACCTAAAAATCACTATCTCCACTCCTCGATCCGATTCAGACAAGTTTTGGCCCAAGAGGCACCCTTGCCTCGGTTTGCATGCCACTGCTCCTGCCAAAAAGAGTGCCAAAATCTGTACCAATCCATACAAGTTTGTACGAGTCCATACAAGTGTCCTTAGACTCCTCTCTCGTTCTCTTACTGTCTCTCTTGAACTCTGCCTGAAAACCCCTTTTTATACAAAAATTGTGTCAAGGTCAAATCTTTAAGTTGAAATCATTGATTGATTCTGGATCATATTTTAACATCCTAAAGAAAGCATTGATTGATTCTGGATCATATTTTAACATCCTAAATAAAGATTATATTCCTTCTTGTTATTGGTTAAAAAATAACAATGGAGGGGATAGGTAACCAAACCACAAAGATGGGATATCAAGTTGAAAGGGTCAAGTTATGTTTTGGACCTTACTACTTGAATCTGAAGTTTTCACTTGCAAAAATTCCAGTACCTTGTCTTTTAGGTGCTCCATTTTTTATGTTGTTGAACCACGTGGTTCAGAAAAAATACCAAATGGAAAATATGGATATGTTATTACAATAGAAAGAAGAAAAATTGTACTCCCATTTGTATCAATCCCTAAGTTGTCTACAATGGTTCAAATGTCACATACTCTTATAGAGAAACAATAAAAGATTCAAGAACATAATAAAATGAAGAGAAATCATAGGATTGATCAACAACTCAAGAAAATAAATATTCAAGACAGGATTAGTCAACTACAAAAAGATTTGAAGATCAGGTATGCTCAGAACTCTCAACTGCATTTTGTGAAATAAAAACTAATTTTGTTGAATTACCATACAAATATAGCTATGAGGGAAAACCTTGTAAGATAAGAGCAATACCTATGAATGTTAAATATTAGAAATTGTGTTTTGAAGAAATCCAAGGATTATTGAAAAAAAGATTTATCAGAGAATCCATTAGCCCATGGAATTGCTATGGATTCTATGTTAATAAAAATTCTGAGTAGATTCTAGGAGTCCCAAGATAGGTAGTAAACTATACTCCTTTAAATTCATTCCTAGTTGATGATACTTATCATATACCCCACAAATCGAGTTTGGTCAATAGAATAGAAAATGAAAATATATTCTGAAAGTTTTATTTAACATACGGATTTTGGCAAGTGGCTATAAAGGAGGAAGACAAATTCAAAACTGCATTTAGTGTTCCTACAGGTCACTATGAATGGAATGTTATGCCCTTCATCCTCAAGAATGCTCCCAAAAAATTTCAAAGGGTTATGGATGACACTTTAAAGACATATTTTGACTGGCTAATTCTCTACATAGATAATATATTAGTCTTCTCAGATTCCATAGACCAACATTTCAAGAATTTGAAGATGTTTTTAAAAGTCATCAGGCAATCTGGTCTTGTTCTTTCTAAAAATAAAATGTATCTCTTCAAAACCTCTGTCAAATTTCTAGGTCACACAATTTCAAATGGCCAAATTTCTCTTCAGACCCGCGCAGTGGAATTTGCAGAAAAATTTCAATAAAAAATAACTGATAAGACCCAGTTCCAGCTCTTTCTAGGAATCTTGAACTATGTCAACCATTTTTATAAAATTTGTTCTAGAGATAGAAAATTTCTGAATGACAAGCTAAAAAGGATCCTATTCATTGGATTGAAGCACACATTGAGGCTACGAGAAAGATAAAACCTAAATTTAGGCACTTTCCAATAATGCATGTTGCAAGTGATGAACTCTTTAAAATTGTTGAGTTTCATGCCAGTGACCAAGGATGGGGAGAAATTCTTAAACAAGTTAAGGTAGGGAGATCAAAGCCAAATGAAGAAATAATACAGTTTGCTTCAGGGACCTGCCTTGACAATGACAAGAACTATGCAAAATTGACAAAGAAATAAAGGAGACCCTCAATGCAATCAATAAGTTCAAAATCTATCTCATCAATAAAAAAATTCTGCTCAGAACTAATGCTCCTGCAATGAACAAGTTGTTACATAAGAAAATCACTAAAGCAAGTGAAGCAAAATTTGCAAGATGGAAAGATATATTTGAAAATTTTGATTTTGATATTGAACACATCAAAGGCTCTAGATATTCTGTCCCTAATTTTCTTAGTAGAGAAAACATTCAAGCGAGCGTGAAAAAAAGTGAATGTGTGCAAGCGAGCGAGGACAAGGGGACATGGTTACAAAACAAGCAAGACCAAATGCAAAAATCCATTTTTTGGTTATTGTTACTGAATGGAAAAATGGAAGTGAACAATAAGGAATATCCCAACTAAAGAATATTGGAACGTATATGCCTAATTATGGAAACCTACATGGAAACTCAAAACAATAGAATTTCTCGATATGAATTTGTAGCCAATTCATCTCCTATCAAATTATGTTCCATAACTCAGAAGAATCCCCTTTTATATTGGAAAAATTCTAGACATGCTTTATGATAGATCGAGAAAAGCTACAGCTGATGCTTACTTCAACTTTATGATACGCCTTCAGAGATATAAACTTGATTTGGTAACAATTTAATAATAATACAAGATTATTTCATCAATATTTTTCGCTTGATAGACTCCGCTCCTATGCTCTTTGGCCAAATTAAGATCTCGCATAGAGTTTCTTTAGAACAGACATGAATTACAATGAAAACAAAAAGGCATGGTAGAATTTTCTCAGGAAAGAGAATAGGAATAAGACATATTTCACATTATTAAAATTCAGAAGTGTATATACTAGTATTATGGGATTATATCATGTTTGGCTATCAGATTGGTGGAGATACTTTGGCATCAACAAAATCACAATGGACCCAACATGCTTAAATATAGAACACATGGCCAAAGATATTCCACTCAAATAAATATGTGATCTCTTTGAATCTGAAAGAATTACTGATGACATGATCTTAACAATGTATGCAACTCGTCATCTCCAATGGCTTGTAAAAATGAGAATATTTGCACAATCATTTCAAGGACGAATAAGCATAGTACGTAAGATTTATTCAAAATCTTGGGAACTGGTGGAGGCTATTCCCAACAATATCATATGGGAATGTTTTGTGATCATGACTAATATCTTCTCCTTATGATTTTTTTTCATTCAAATCCTTAGAACTCAGAGCACTTCTTTGATGTTTGGTGCGATTTGACCCACATTCTAAGGAATCTATTGGAAAGTAAAGAATTTACGGAAAAGATTGTCATTATGTACAAAAAGAGTTTTTCAACCATTCATGACAATTCTTGCACGTTTCATCGATCCAAAGTCTAGATAAAATCTATAAATAAAGCTCGGGGTACTTATTGGAGGCATCGATTCTTAGAGTCTTGGTTAGTATTTTTCTTCTGAGCTCCCTCCTATCTGAGCTCTAAGTCTTTTTGTCATGAGTTTGATAGTCTACGTAGGATCTACTCCTCTAGGAGCCTATGAACTAAGTGGAAAAACTCACAAGTCTATTTGAAGAGTTTTCTAGTAGCACCATAAGCCAAAGGGTTTCCAGATAATTCCTTAGGTCAAGTTATATTCTACTCAGGTCTGAGGTATCCTGAAATTTTCTATGGTCGAAAGTTGTGAATTTAAGTTTGTAAGTATGAAAATATCTGTAAATATTTTCTGAAATTAATAGAAATATTTCCACAATGTGTGTTTACATCTTTCCTTCTGAATAAAATTTCATTTGAAGTTCACCCGAGGCTCGCTTACAATTCTAGAGCATTATTGTCCTTCTAATTTTACTACTAAGACAACGACGTCACTAAGGGATTTTGTTGAAGGAAAGGTGCAGAAAATGATTGAAGGATAATGTAGGGGTTCATGTAGAAGTTCATAACATCAGAAGAAGGTGAAAATAAAAAATCAAGCATCATTCTTCGTCAAGGGATGTCTTTGCGAAAATTGGTATCAGAGCCAATCCAAGTTTCATGGATTCTCCCTCTAGTTCTAATACTTCTTGTTCTATGTCTTATAAAGAAATGAAACAAAAAGAAATAGAAGAATGTCAGAATGCTAAAAATCAAATATCAGGTATTTCTCATCTTTTTGGTTCAATCAGAATGCATGATGTGAATAGTTTCAAAAAAGTATATAAAGAAGAAAATACTCTCCCTAGGTGGAAACGTCCTAAGTTATTTGCTAAATATATTTATGATGATATGCATATGTTTCAATTACATCCATATTCTTAATTCAAAATCATTGAAACAGTCTCCGAAGTCCAACATAATGCATCTAATCATTGTATTATCCCTACCTTAGACCATGATGAAATTAAGATTAAAGACAAAAAATCCAGAGAAAAATTCCTACATATCGGATGTATCAAAATAGGAATTGAACCTATGCACAGAGTTGGTATACATGCATTCTCTCTTATTGTTGTTCTTGATAATTGTTTCAACAATTTTTTCCATGCTCTAATAGGAGGGGTACAAGGTGATCTTTCCATAGGCCCTATCTGGCTTGACTATCATCCAAATTTCAAAGTCTTTGTCAATGAACCAGACCTCAAAGATATATTGCAAGTTAAGGTTCTCACCAAAGGATATGATATGAATCCTAATTTTGAAAATATTGCAATCCATTATAAGTTGGCACTCAGATAAACTAACACTCTCTTTCCAACAGTTTTACATGCACCTGATATATATTCATAGAGTTCTACCTTAGTATACACCTCTGCAGATAATGTAAAACTTTCTACCCAAGCCATTTCATGGGAACAATTATATTTTCCCTACTAAATGGGTAGTGCAATATCCTAAGCCTTCACCCCAAATTACTCTAAATACTTCAGATATTGCAGAAGATCATACTAAAGAATTTATTCAATTTCCTCCACGAAGGTATGTCTCTTATAATTCATCATATCCTACATTACATAAAACCACACCTAGATGTTCTCACACTCCCATTTTTCAATGGCCACCCATTCCAGGACTCATCCAATTCCATTTATGCTTTGCTCTTGTCTCTAACCATTCTTCTCAAAGAATCCAATGTGGTGAAGTATTTTTAAAGTTTCCATCTACATATTCTTTTACATCTCCAAATTTTGAAGGAATATATCCACCCATTTGTACTCATGAACCCATCTGGTGGCACCACCTTCTATTCTTCCAAGAGAATGTCTTCAATGCCTTAATATGGTCAATACCCAACCTCAAGTATGCTTTCCTATACATAAAAACCGTAATCCTAGAATTAATTATCCTCCAACCTCAATCTCAAAAGCAATTTGTCCTCATCAAAAGTGTTTTGATATGGCAGACATAGATTTTCCACATGAAATCCATGTCTTAATGATGCATCATATTCTTGAGATAGAAACAAATGCTCCTAGACCCAGATAAACATGTAGATATTTTAGAGTACCGATAACTCCAATACATGGATTAGGGTATATTAAACAAAGAGATGCAATAATTCCATCCTGTAGATTTGAAAATCCATTACCCACATGACTAAAAAAACAATCACTCCTAGAGATGCACAAGTTCTTTTCCATTATGAATGGATGTCCTAGAAGAAGAGTAAACATAGACTGTATTAAGAGAATGTTTTAGAAGCATTGAAAGGGCCCTTATTCATGAATGACAATAATTAGCTTACTTGAAACAGGGCAGCTTGGAAAATCAAAGTGGATCCATCATTAAAAAGGAAGGAGTTGTGTATTTTTGTTGGATGTAATGATAGTATAAACTAATGCTAAACCACCTAAAAATAACATCAACAAAAAGGACCAAGAAGCTATTAAGAACCTAAGAAACAATGAAAACATTGTAATTCTAAAAGCTGATAAAGGAGGGGCTACAATAGTCATGAACAAAACAGACTACAACACCAAAATGATGGAGCATCTCACCACGACTGGTAGCTACAAGAAGCTAGACTACAACCCTATATCCATGGTCATCAAAGAAGTCAAGAAGGCCATTAAAGTCTCCAACCTCGACGAATGGATGAAAAAACGATTAACCCCAAGCTGCCAAATTACCCCTAGAATTTATGGACTCCCTAAGATCCACAAAGAAGGAACCCCTCTAAGACCAATCGTCAACACTATCGGTTCCCCAACCTATGAACTAGCTAGATACGTGGCAGGAATCCTAAGACCACTAGTCGGCAAAACAGACTCTTACATCAAGGACTCAAGAGACTTCGTGGAACTCATAAAAGAGGAGAAAATTGATTCAAAGGATATGCTCATCAGCTTTGATGTAGT